>VXBO01009751.1:157352-315447 GCA_013400135.1 Rhinoptilus africanus
GAGAGCTTTCTGTTAGGCAAGTGCTATGCTTTTTCGAATTACAGCATTTTGGTTTTATTTGCCATTGCCATTAATACTTGTGTATATGTGGGAGATTATTTCCCATATCTCATCTCCATTTCCATTTCTGCATCTGCTGTAACCCAGAGGTACTATAAACTGCTTGAAGTTCTCAGATACATTTTTTCTTGTCTCCTTTCTCCCATTTTTAAGGCTGTACTAGGATTCCGAAAGATAAAGTGAAGTTAAAAAAAGAAGTAGAGTTGTATTTAGGAACTGAGGATTATTTTGCTTTACTGGAAATATTTAGCCAAGTTGGTAGTTTGGGAATATTTTCATGAGAACTGCTTGAACTAAAAGTTACTGAGACAAAATTCCATAAAAATAACTGTGAACTCCAGTTTATAACAAGGTCATTGTTGGCAGCCTGCAGTTACAAAACTTTCTGTAGCTGCAAGAAAGGAAGAGTCATGGATCAAAGTGATCTGGATTTTCTTTTTTTTGCAATTGAAAAAAAAAAGTTAAAATTTGGATTTGAACACCACTGTCATTAGTTCATTTCCATTCAGTTTTTACTCTGTATCCTTAATGACACAGAGGAACAGAGGATGGGAAGAGACACTTTTTTCTATTTAAAATTGGTTCCGCAGGATGGAAATCTGGCATCAGACATGGAAACTAAGCAGATCTGTTTACAGAGCTCTCTGCCCCTCTGTATAATGAAACCAACAAGAAAGCTTGAATAAAGAGAGATTTTAACGATGAAGCCAAACCTTGTTGAATTTTTTCTTTGTGCTGCTTCCTCGGTCTTTTTAGCCTGTTGATAAACTAGTTGGTGTGAGATGTAATGTAAATTGAGGATGCCAGTACTCATCTTTTGTCCTGTGCTCTTCAGAGCTTCTGGCCACCGGTCACACGAATGAGCCAGACACAAAGAATTTGGAAGTGGTGGTATCAANACAATCCCACACATCTGGCAAACAGCAGGAAAATACTTTTTTGAAATACTTGTTTACTTTTTGTTCCTCAGACTAAAAATTGTTAGAAAAATGAGTGAAGTCTTTTCTTCACTGAAGAGTTACAAGAGTAGAAATTGTTGTTGTGTCTGTGCCACTTCTTAGTCATATGTGGAGCCATATATGAAGGCAGAGGTTTGTGGTGCCTTAAATTCCTTGGCTGTTTGGCTTCAGAATAAGCAAATGCTTATGGGTCTTTTTTTTTTTAAAAAAAAAAAGGCAGAAAATTACATTCCTTTGTTCCCTAACATCTTGCCTGCAAAGATGCAGAATTGATTTTCTGCAATGATAATAAAGGTCCTGGAGAAACGGGCGAGGTGCCTGAGGACTGGAGGAAAGCCAACATCACTCCAGTCGTCAAAAAGGGCAAGAAGGAGGACCTGGGGAACTACAGGCCGGTCAGGCTCACCTCCATCCCTGGAAAGATGATGGAACAGCTCGTTCTGGGCGTCATCTCAAGGCATGTGGAGGAAAAGGCGATCAGAAGTACTCAACTCAGCATGGATTCACCAAGGGGAAATCATGCCTGACTAATCTGATCGCCTTCCATGATGGTGTGACTGGAAGGATGGATGAGGGGAGGGCGGTGAATGTTGTCTACCTTAACTTCAGCAAGGCGTTTGACACAGTCTCCCACNAGCAAAGGGCTACAAGGATGATTAGGGGACTGGAACACCTCTCCTATGAAGAAAGGCTGAGGGAATTGGGTCTCTTTAGTCTGAAAAAAAAACGGCTGAGCGGGGACCTAATCAACACTTATAAATACTTGAAGGGTGGGTGTCAGGAGGATGGGGCCAGGCTCTTTTCAGTGGTGCCCAGTGACAGGACAAGAGGTAATGGGCACAAACTTGAGCATAGGAAGATCCACCTAAACATGAGGAGGAACTTCTTTACCTTGAGGGTGGCAGAGCACTGGCACAGGCTGCCCAGGGAGGTGGTGGAGTCTCCATCTCTGGAGACATTCAAAACCCACCTGGATGGGTTCCTGTGCAACCTGCTCTAAGGTGGCCCTGCTCTGGCAGGGGGGTTGGACTAGATGATCTCCAGAGGTCCCTTCCAACTCTGCCACTCTGTGATTCTGTGATGATACCTACTTCATAATGCAATATTTATAAATTTATTACTTATCTGAATGAATACAAACTCTGCAGGAAGAGTCAACTGTCCTGTTTTGAAGAAACTTCCAAACTTACCGAAGCCCTTTGAGGGGGCGAATGTGCAAGTGAATAAAAATGGTCTGGGTGCCATTCAGCATCTTTGGCAACGTTCTTTGCCAGGAGGGAGCTGAGCGGCTGTGCACAAAGAGGGAGGGTCATGTCATGAACTAATATGTGGGTACATGTTTGGAAGAATAAGGTAGGAATAAGTGGTCCCTTTTGACAGTCACCAGCGTAGTTGGACTGGTTGGTGTGGTCAACACACAAAAAACACACTGGAGAAGGGGCTTGTCAATGAAGTGAGAAAATGCTGATGATACTAACTTGTTCAGGGTAGTAAGGCTGGAGTGAACCATGAAGAATTAGAAAAGTGCCTAACATGGCTGTGTGACTGAGTAGTAAAAAGGCAGGTAAAATTCAGTGCAGAGAAATGGAAACTGATCTACGTGGGGAAAAAGAACTGTGATTCCACTAAAAAATGTTGAGCTTTGAGCTGATGGTCACCATGAATGACTCAGTTACCAAGTTACGATAAACAGCAATGTAAAACGGGAACTCACTACTCTACAGTGATCAGAAAAGCAAATCAAATGCTAGGAAATACTAATAAAGGAATAGAGAATGAAACAGACGGTATCCTTGTTGCCACTGTGTAAGTTCAAATCTCACCAGCATCTTGTATAGCGTGTGTAGTTCAGGTCCCCTCAGCTCAGAAACAGTACAACAGGATGGGAAAAATTTGGAGAAAGCAGTAGTCATAAGAGACGTGGAAAGGCTTACATACAAAGAAAATTAAGACTCTTTATCCTGGAAAAAAGAGACATTGGAGGATATTCTTGAGGTCTGCAATATTGCGAGTGATGGGGAGAGGGTGCACAGGTTCTGTTGTTTGCTGTCTCTCCCAATGTGAGTCCTAGGAAGTATGGAGTAAAGTAAGAGTAGAAGCAAACAGGAGAGGTGGGTCTTCTTAAAACACCGTGCCAAAGAATATTGTGTTTGCTGAAAGTTTATATAGGTCCATTTTCTGATGCTATGTGTTTAAAAAAATTTTTTTTTCCCCCTGTAATTATATGTATGGTGTAATGAGTAGGTGCACTTTGAAACATTAGTGTTTTCTATGGTCTTTTGCAATTTTTGTAGCCTTGTATTTTCTGCAGTAGATAACTGTGACAAGCCTATAAGGAAACATGAGATAAGCTCATTTAGCTGAATTAAGTGGCTAAATTCCTGTATGTATAAAATTATTGGAATCCTTTTTTAGTGTGCGAGGAAGCCTTTTTTGGTTTTTCTTATTTAGTCTCCCAGCTTCCTCAGTTACTTAAGAGGATATAGCACCTTTACTCGGATTTTAAAAAGCAGCCTTGGATTTAGTTTCTAGTAAATGTCTCCATCATTCCCTTTGTCCCTAGAAAATGTCTCTGCATGTTTGAGAACTGAAGTTGCACAAGTAGGAGAAATACTCTTAAGTTATAGTGGTGCGGGTTTGTTGGCAGCCCTGGGTTCTCCCTAAGGCATCATGCCTCTTTACACACACGTGTTGTCACTAAGGAGAAACTGTGCTTTAGCCCTCAGCCATGGCAGGTTCCTCCTCAGTGTGTTGCCAGCCGCTTCTGAAGTGGTTCTTTAATCCCTGTTACTGAAATAGCGGGTTCCAGGTTTGGTGCGGAAAAGCAGTTGTTTGTGCAAAGCAAGCTAGGAGCTCTCTGCCTCAGTATCCTCATCTTAGCAGCAGGGCATGGTTTTGTTGGATATGCCTTTCCCAGTTTGGGGGCTCACGCTGTATGTTGCTGTAACAGCAGGTCTTCCATTGAAAGTAGAGGAATAATGACACCACCGAAAGCTTTTAACTGCAACTCCCTACACCTCCCCGGGTTGGGTGAGCTCAGTTCCCTTCTTCCCGAGGTTTCTCGCCTCAGTAGCATCACAGGTTATATTCACATTCTGAGTGGTGCATGCACTTGGCTGTGTTTTGAGCAGGTTCTTTGTGTTTCATGCCTTCCCCGCTCTCCATCCGCAGTGCCTGCCCTGTGTTCCGAACCTTCACTCCAGGTGTTAGCAGTCATCCTTGGCAACCTCGTCAGGGAACCATGGGCTGGCCTCTGTGGCTCAGGCTGTCACGTCCTTGCTCCTTGTGCTGTATCTGGTCTGGGGATTTCCGTTTCCCGGACCAGCTGGAGAGCTCAAGTGTGCACACATGAGCCTGCGCTGCTCGCCGAACCCTGACGAGGGTGTGTTATTTTACCTTGTGACGCTGCCTGGGGTGATTCTTCACAGCACCAGGAGACCTTCATTTCTGTCCTGATGGGCACTCCCTCTTTTAGGAAACTTCTTTCTCTCTGGCAGCATTATTTGTCTGTGAAATTACACAGTACCTGGTGTGATACTTGTGTGTGATGTATTGTTTCTGAAAAGAGAGACAAATCTCAAGATGATCCTGAACACAGTTGCAGAGAAAGTACCAAAGTTTGATGGGAGCCCAGGTTTCCTGATGGTAACTTGTTGTGCTAACAGCAGATTCATTTGTTTCCTAATTAATCAGAAGGAGTGTTCTTTTTATTTCAGCCATCTGGTGGAGGGCATGTTGTTTAGCTTCTTGCTACTGCAAATTGGAGCTAAGCAGGAAAAAGGATGTTTCAACTTCTGGTTTTGGCTTGTTTTTCTAGGTTGAGTCAGTATAGAGCATGTTAAAACATACAGTAATCAGTTGCAAAGTTCATCTCTCAAGGACTGCAAAAATTTAACTTAAATTGTCTTTCCTGAAAAGACAAGATGATTATATTGATGGTTTAATTGCTTATTATTACTTGTTTTATTCCATGAAATCAATTGTCAAGACAAAAGCGAAATTTGCTCAGTGAACTGCAGAACTATTCTCGGATACTGAATTTGTTACTGCTTTGTAGAGAACATTCAGTGTTGCTTTTACATTTCTTCTTTGGATTAATGTCAAAAACATATTGCCTATCACACAATTTGTCGTTGAGTGTGCCATTAGCTTGCTAACTCCTCACAGGGATCTTAAAACATTGCTTTTTTTCCCTCCAGAATTCCCTTTAGCGCAGCCTTTCTTTGGAAGCTATGTTGTTCTTGTGGAATATTTTCCAAGGAGCAGTCTGTCCCTATGCGATGTTTACTGTATTTTTTTGCCTTGCAGCCAGCAGATTTTAGTACAAACTTGCCTGGGGGTGGCCTTGTCCTATTTTCCTCTTAGATGGTTCTGGCATTTATAGAGCTTGGGAGATCGTGCTTCTGAATTTTCCAGTCTGAAGAGCTCGAGCCAAAACAGCAGGGGAGATAGCAAACCTGTACATTGTTTGGCTTACGGCAGCTGGGCCTGTTTTTCCTTTGACCTAAAGCAATGGCAGATTTTCTTGGGTTTTATGTGGAGGAGGGGGGAAATGAGGAAAGATAAGTGAAGAAAACTGCTTTATCTCTGTGCTTGAAAAAAGCAAACGTTCCCCCCCACCCCCCCATCCCTCTTTATGCAACCCTAACGAAGGTAACTCGGTAAACTGCAAGCTACTTTTACATCATGTGTAGAGATTTTCTTTGAGTTAGTTTGTAAATACTGGTTACTGATGAGAAAAGGGACTGCACTTTGTTTTAATATGGCATTAACATTTTGAGCAACAAACTTTTTATGTTGTAGTACCATAGCACTTGCAGAATGGAGGTTTTATTACAGGACCCTCTCCTTTTGCAGCTTTCAGTGACATTTGATAGCTTCCCACCAACCTGTATTTTTCTCCCTTACGTCTTGGTTGGAAAGAAGCTCTTTCCAAGTAGGGCCCAGAGACTCTGCTGAGGAATGAACTTTGATGAATGAATGTGGGAAAATATGAAATACCCCACAGATGGGTGCCTCAGAGAACACAACAGCTCTTCGTGCTCGGGGAGCCTTTGTTGTCTGTAAACACTGTCTCTGCAGTCATCCCCTCTAAATAAGGTTTCCTGTGGAAATAAATTTCACTGTTGCTGCCTTTTGCGTGTCCTAGTCTTATATTTATCAGCAGATGTTTTAGTTAAGTTTTGCATTTATGTAACAGAAATGTTTCGTTGTGCCACAGAGTGAATTTATTTCTAGAGGAATGGTTTTGTTTGTGTTTAGAATCCCAGGCTTATGAATTCCAGGAGCATAGGAGAGTTTCCTAAATAGTTTGCGAGAACAGTGAGTGTTGAGGCTTAGTATGTGTTTGAAGTGGAACACAAATTAACACTGCCTGTGAGTGCCAAGCATTTCCAAGGGACTTATAGTGATTAAACCAAACTAAAAAACATCATTCTTCCAAAGTTTGATAGGATTCCTGCTTGTGTGTCTGCGTTAGTGTAGGACAAACAGGTGACAGATCTTGAGCCTCCTCAGCTGAACGTAAAGGGAAAGAAAGAAATTTCATCTTTCCCCATGTTCTAATGTTTTCTCTTTTTATGTTCCTTGCTTCATGCTTTTTCCTCACAGATCTGTTTACCAGCCTCATAATGCAAATGCTTATCCAGAATAAGAATTTTCTTAATTGCCAATTTTGATAAATTTCCCTCCCCTGCTCTTGTCCCCATTTGTAGTCAGTTATATACCCAAATCATGTTTCATCTTAAAGGGAAGATTATTTGGACCTGTAAACGTATGGACGAAGTAAGTGGAACATCAGTCAGAGCAGGCACATGTTAGTCTAAAGGTTTCCTGGTGGGGGATAACAAGAGCCAGCAGAGAGTTGGTGATGCAAAACCAGCATCTCCAGTCACTCTTGGCTGAGTAGTGGGAGTGCCTCCGGCTGTCGGAGTGGGCCTTTCAAAAAATAGACTGGCTGGAAAATTGTTAGGTGTGTTATGCAGGTACGACTTTGCATAGCTGTTCTACATTTATTTTCCTCTCTTCTTTCCATTTCACAAGTCTACGCTGCAGTATGAGGCTTTCATTACTTCATAGATTAATTTGTTAATCTATGACTTGCCTGTCATCTGATTGAAAGCTCTTCATGTTTGCAAGCTTCACTCTTTGTGCATAGGGAGACTGTTTAGTAGAGACATTAAAAAATAAAAATCATTTAGTCCATTCTGAGATGCTAATTTATCTAATTTTAATAATCATATCTTTTCACTACTTGTTTTCTTCATCTAACATGAACTTTTTCGGCTTTTTGTTGCCCTTTGTTCTACAAATTCCGACAGGCCCTGCTTAATTCTTGTGTCACATCTTCCCCCTTCTTTCATTGACCGTCCAAACTCTGAAGGCAGAACTCAGGCAAAGGACCCTGAGACTTCTGTGAACATTCTCTCTTGCTCTTGAGTGCCTGTTCTTCATCTCACTTTTTTCACTAAATAATAATGCCTATAATTTGTCTTCTGATCTTTAACACTTCTGCTGTTGCCCTTAGGAATAGATTTCCTTCCTGTGTTGAACTTACTCAGGGAGGCTGTAATCACGACTTATTAATTTCTCTCTTCTTTTACTATTCTCAAGAACGTCTTCCTTAACGTTAAGTAGCAGATCGGGCAGAGTCTTTGCTGGTATTAACTGCTGTGTAACCAAGTGCCCTTGAAAGTCAGTTATGTAAATGAGCAGCCTTGAGCTGGCCATAAGAACAATGCTGGCTTCAGTTTTAATTTAATAATTGAGGAATTGGAACATAAAATGGTTCTTTAAATTTAAGCTAGGATAGAGTCATACTCTTTATTAGACAAATTCTGATTGCATGAACTATGATGTATCAGCGGTTTAACAATTAGTTTAGGCAGTGGCTTTGCATGCAGGTGAGCACTTCAGATACCATTATTATTAGGAAAAAGCCTTGCATTCAGTTGCTGTAGGTAGGTGATTTTAGTTGAGTACTTGAAGATGTTAATTTGTTGTGGCTTTACAATACCAAGTAGAGTCTCTCTTGAAATGTATTGTTTGTGTCTGTTTATTTCCTTTCTTCTTCACTTATTTATCTTAAAAGTTGCAATTCTTCTGTAAAAGTTCCTTATATTTTTCCTGAAGATGTGCCATACCTGAGTCTCTTGGCTTATTAAAAAAGTACATGAGTTCTGGACAATGAAGCACAGGTACATCATCCAGATAATTGTTTTTTTCTGTTTGGGTAAAGGTTATTTATCATTACATACAATACATGAAAACGGTGGGTGCGAAGTTATTTGAAAATACAGGCTTGGCAAACCTCCTCTGGAATTCGGAAAGGGTTTTCCAGCTCGACTTAGTCATTTTTTCCCAAATGTCTTGGCATAACTGATCACTCAGGAGTGACATATGGTAGAAACATGCTCTAAGGGACAAGTCTCCCGGATGGCGCACAGCACCACACAAGATAGACAGATGGTGGCTTATTCAACCTTGGAAAAAGTTTAATCCTGCATATTGGCACGGCGGCCTGGGTACCGAGAGGCAGGCACACACATGCCTGTGAAATCCGAGGCAAAGCTTTTCTGAGTTTACTTGCTATTACTGAAAGAACTAGAAGGATTGAGCTGATGTTATACAGCATGAGTATCTGCAAAATTACGTGTTCAAGATGCTACCCAGAAAAGGTGATGTTCCCTAGGAAAGTGGAAATCCCAGGGATAGCAAACACTGCAGAGAATAAAGTTTGCTGGACTTTTCACTGCTGTTTCTAGACAAAAACATACCTATTCAGCAAACC
This sequence comes from Rhinoptilus africanus, assembly GCA_013400135.1. Lineage (NCBI taxonomy): Eukaryota > Metazoa > Chordata > Aves > Charadriiformes > Glareolidae > Rhinoptilus > Rhinoptilus africanus. The sequence goes on from VXBO01009751.1 coordinate 166,161, forward strand.
TGTTGAGTACTTACCTTATCCACTAATTGATTATTTGAAGTGTCTAAAAGGAGAAAGGGTATTTTATGTTTTTCATGGTTTTACTTATGTTTTAAGGGTTGCTATTGGTTTTGTGAAGTGTATTAGCACTTCACGGCACAGAAGCTGTCATCTTTCTGTTAGGTAAGTTTAAACAAAAAATTGCAAATTCCCTCATGTTAACTTTAAATTGCAAACTGTACATTATAGTGTTGGGTTTGGGTTTTTTTTTTTTAAAAAAGGAGGAGAAGAACATCAGGCCTTTCACTTTAATAACTTTGTGTTTAAGACAGTGAAGAGAGAGACACAGTATCTGATGTGGAAAAATGAGTTCTTGGTGCAGCATGCTGAGATACCCAGGGAAGAACAAAATCTGCCTTGAATTCTTACTGGAAACCTAGTAGCGATTGATTGATTGATCTTTCTGGAGTCAGTGCTGTGTTCTGTAAGGGTTTTGAAAATGCTGACCCAGGGAGAACACTAAGGATTGCCTGGCAAACTTTTCCCCCCACTTTCTTTTTCTTGTAGATCACACTCCATATTCACAACTAGAAGGAAAAGGAAGAATCTCCTGACTCTCTGGACTTCAAGGATATCATTATGTTGCATTGGATGAGTTTAAACTAGACAAGACTTCTTTCTGGAACTGTTTCAGAAAGGTAAATGTAACTCAAACAAACTAATCTTTTGCCAGTAGACGAATGCTTTGGTGATATTAATCTCGTGCCAGTAACATTTCAGCCATACCGCAATATCATCATCTTTGATAGGTGTTTTATAGCAATTTTATATATGCGTTGATGTGTATGTGTAGATATATATCCATATACATAGCTATAGCTAAACCTTACTAGTAATTTTAGATACTGGATGATTTTGATTCGTTAGCTTTGGTATTTTTTTTGGAAATATATTGGTTTCAAGGACATCTCTCAGGTGAAAGAGGTGTGGAAGGAAGAGGGAGAGAAGTGAGGTGCTGAGAGTAGCTGGCATGTTGGTAATTATTTGCCTGGATGTTGGAAGACCCAGTTAATGTTTCCATTCTGCCTAATGAGAGGAATGACTTGAAAATGAGATCCTAGGCACTGAACTATAAAGTCAAATGGCTCATTCAACACTGGGTGATAACATACTTCTCAAATATGGTGTGGTGTGAGAGACACAGAGCACTGCAAAGAGAGAGACTACTCAAGAACCTGTTGTTCAGGATATGCATTGAAGAAGTAATGAATGTCAAATTCTTGCTTTCAGCTGAGGGTACTCTTGTGTAGTATAAAGATACGCTTACTTCTGGGCTAGTAAAAATAAACCTTCATTCTTCCTGAGGATGTGAGTACCTTCCAGGTACTTGTTTTCTTCTCACCCTTTTCTTTCTTTTGCTTTGCTCCTTTGTGAGAAATGGTGACCATATCATAGCCAAACCTAAAGATCTACACTAATTACTGCAGAACTAGTGCACTCTTTCCAATTTTTTTTTTCTTCTACTATAACTAATTATTATAGGACTTAGTCGATAAAAAATTTAATAATTAGATTTTGGGCCCAAGTGCACAGTCAGCAAAATACGACAGGCATCAGTTTACTCTCTGCCTAGACTCCACAGGAGTTTCTTACGTGCTGCACAGGAGATGGAGAATGTTTTGGTGGCCCATCCTGTGACAGTCCTGCCTTGCTGTCATGAAGCATGCTTGTGGGCCTTCCAAACATTGTTTATTTTTGAGAAAGAGAGCTACAATCTGGTGAGATGTTTAAAATTGTGCAGAGCCACAGCTGACACCTTTATGACCCAGATCTGAAGTTCAGACTCGGAAATAAACTTGAGTCCCTTGAAATTTTAAGTTATGCTTCATAGAATTGCTGTTTCTATAATTTATAGGCTAAGCGTGATCGTATCATTGTTGAATCGCTGAACGTCAGTGTGTGTGCATCAGCCATCTGCTGTCAGGGCTGAGTCTTGTGTCTCCCTGGCCAGTGACAGTGGAGGTCATTAAACCATGATGGCTCTAGTCAGATGGGAATGGCTTGAGGTAGTAACATGGCTGTGGCCAAAAAAGCCACTTTTCTTCAGCCTACTGGTAGTAATGACATTTGGAGGACTGAAAGGGAGGAAGAGGTGCTGGAATAGAGGAACAGAGACTGTGTGAAGACAGCGATGTAAAAGGTTTGGATGTTTGAGAGGAACAAAGGCTGGCTTTTGTAGCAGGGTTTTTGAGTTAATTATGGAACCAGATGAGGAATGGAGAAACAGTCTACACAGGAGAGAAGCAGCCTTCAGGATTTGGAAAAGAAAGTGCATGTAGTAGGGATTTTTTGAGAGGGCTCAGATGCTTAGGTCACTGATCTGAGAGTGGTAAGGAAACTGAGATACAAAATGCGTGTTGTCTTATTTTGTCTAGACTTGTGTACTTTGTGCACTTCCCAAGTGGAGAGTGATTGGGTATTTTGGAACTCGTACAAAGCTTGTGCATGTTTTCCTTCAACCGCTGAATGTCCTGGAAACCCAGAATACCCGCAAGGTTAGATCCTTGTGTTAAACTTGCTGTGGAATCTGGGCAGGATGTGGGTTAGTGCTAATGATGGGATCCTGTGCCATCTTGCTCTGCCAGGTCCTGTTTCTCTGGAGATATGGTAATCAATACCAAAAAAAAAACCCCTAATGCAGAAACGAAGAAAAAAGGTTTGACAGGAGGTAACTCGTCTAAACCAAAGGAGACCAAAGATAGTTGAGAAGGGACAGACACATACGTGCAGCGGTGGGAATTCTACCATACTACTTCCTGCAAATTGCTGTTGGGCTGTTGAGAGAGCCTGTAAAGTTAAGGTTGAGCCAAAACTTTAAAAACAAGGGCTAAATTTTCTTGTTGCACACCTCAGTGAGTACATTTAGTATTTATTTGTGGCAGCTGATTCCAAAATGTACTCTCAAGAGGTGTAGCCAAGCAGGAGGAAAGAACAGTTTACAAATCCCCATTTATTCAGTAACCCGATGGTAGGTAAATGTGAAGTTGTAATTGTCTTCTATACCCACCCCCCCTCCAGCCCCTTGTTGGGAGATTTTTTGAGGTATTAATTCCTGATTTAGTACTTAATCTCCCTTCTTTCTCCCCATAAAATACAACCCCAAACCACACTGGTTTAAAAATGGTGTAACCGTATGTAGATTGTGATGTGCGCTGGAGGTGATGTACTTCTCTTAAAATTTTGAACGCGGGTAAAGCTGAAAATGGCTGCGATCACTTTTATGCTTTCTGTCTGTCCCCCTTTGTTCTCTCTCCCTCCCCCTTCCGCTTGTGCTCACTTGCTCTCTCTTTAGTATAACACAGTTGAACAGCAGTGAAGTGTAAAATGTGCTTTTGCCAAGGTCAGTTTCTTGTGATTACTCGCCTGTGGCAACTTATGCCAGTTGCAACAGACTGAGTCTCAGCAGTCCACAAAGTCACACTGGTGCTTATGCAGAGGACACCCAGTGTAGGTTATAGTAACCATAGTCTGGAATAGCTTGCAATGCTGCTGAATTTTAGCAGCTTTATTTAACTCTTCCCACCTAGCTTGTGCTTGCTTCAGTGGTCTGGAGTCTGTTCGTGAAGCGCTAGGTTGTCCTGTTCTCTGGAGACCCTTGAGGAAGATTTTGCGTAGATGAAATTCCTGTCATTAGAGGTTGTTTCTTTTTTTACAGCAGGTTGCTCAGATTTCAGGAATTATTCATAAATTAAGAGAAGATAAAATAAAGCATCACTGACACACTGCATCTTCTAAATATTATATATGTAGTTTTTGTGGTTGGCTTGCTTTTGGAGAAAGTCACATCAGGTGCTGCTCTGTTGACATTGACAGAACAGAAAGTATATATCTACATAGTGAGAAGTATTATGGAAAAGTTTAAGAAGAACTTAACAGATAGCAATATGCAGTCTTTGTACCACCTTTAAAAATGTTTTATACGCTCATAAGCATAAAATATTTTTTGTTTAGAAGCGAATAATGATTTTGACTGCTGTGACTGGGGAAAAATTGTGAGATTCAAGAACATCTGTTGTAGGAGATAGGATTCATTGGATCCCATTTTGTTGTGCACACTGTCTTGGGTACCACCAGCTGGTACCCGGTAGAAGTGTCAGGGACCTCCACTTTCATTCCCTTTTCTCACATGAGAAAACATCGTTTTATGAAAAAATGTTGTATTTGGAACAGAAAGGCATGGACTCCAGGTGTTATTTTGCTTGTTTGTACTATCTTTGACAATATACGTGATTTTATTTTCATTCTGAAAATACTTATTTCTGTAAGAAACGTCTGTTTCTTGAGCTCTGTGATAGTGATTTTGAGGTTACCTCTCTGTCCCTGCTGACTACTGGAGAGGCAATAAGAAATCTAGGTGATCAGCTGAAGGGCCTCAGCTGAACTTTGGTGACCTTTGAAATGCAGTTAAGTGCAAAATGTCATTGCTTAGAATTGATTATGTATTTGGTTCACTTTGAAACTATGTGGTGGTGTATTAAGCACTGCTCTCTCGTGTTTGGCTTTGGAATGATTCCTGAACACAAGTAAAATAATGGGTCAGCAACTGAGTCTTGATCTTGTAAACACCCTTGCACAAAGCACACCAGGATATTCCTGATGGTTATAGTTGGACTCCCCACCAAACAAGGTGAGGAATTGTAATTTGAAGCACTCAGTGAGGGGTTTATCCTGTATTTCCTGTTTAATCTTGTGTCCAGGCTTACAAGAAGTATTTTATTGAGGAATAAGTTACTTGTTGCTTTTTTGCATATATAGAAGACGAGGAAATTAATCTTTTGTGCAAGTATGCTTTGGACTGACATTTGCTTGTATGTTTTTCATAGCCTGTCTGTTCCTATTGCTGTTGCAGCCCCTATTACTTTGCTTTTAGTAACATTTGTATTGGCCCAACTCTTACGGAAGAATGTGCTGTGATATGTGTCTTCAGACTCTGTGAAGACAGATTGTTCTGTCTACTCAGCTTTAAGTTGGAAATTCGTGTTGCAAATGAGCAGTGATTTAGAATTACAGAATCACAGAATGGTTATAGTTGGAAGGGACCTTAAAGATCATCCAGTTCCAACCCCCTGCCATGGACAGGGACACCTCCCACTAAACCAGGTTACTCAGAGCCTCATCCAGCCTGGCCTTGGTTTTGTGTGTCTGTGCTGTGCTTCATAGGTTTGTAGCACGTTCAGTGATGCACATTGTCTTTAATTGTTTTGGAGAGAGACGGTGGAAATGAGTGTCACCTTTAGGAAGAAACAACTGAACCTGGTAGAAGCTCAGCTGAATGGTCTTCAGTCAGCTGAGAAATGAACAAATGGGTGTTCTTGCGTGCAGTAATACAGAAGAGTTGTATTGTCCGTGCTCACCAGAATTTGTCCCATTCATTTCCTTTAATCTTAAGGAATTTGAGGAAAGAACTATTCAGACACCGAAGTTGGTTTTGGAACATTTCTGATGATGTTCCTGCAGTGTGCTGCTGATGCGTGCTCTGAGGATTGTGTCATCAGTGTGTTCAGCACAAGCAAGCAGTTGACAGTTGAGGTCGAAGAAGTCTGCACAAAACTCTGAACTTGGATCTCTGTGCAGAGCTCCTAACCAGTTTTTAAGAATTCATTCGAATTTAACTGTTTCTCAAGTTCTTGCCTCCTGAATTCTGGGTGGTAGGAGAAATACTTAGCTACACAATAAAGGTAGATGTGTTTTTTCCTGGATCAGTGAGAATCCAGAGCCTTTGAAGTCTTGCAAGATTTGCAGCCTAATTTTTTAACTCGTGGCTTGAGATGTGAAAGCTTGTTAAGGGATTTATCCATACAATTCCTAGTAGTTTCAAAGGGAGCTCTCTAAATCAGCATCCTAGTGAGCTTAGAAACATTTACTGTGCTAATTCAGATGTGCTGGAAAAAAGTATTTTAGCATGTGGATAGAACCCTGCCTTTGTAAACCACCTGCAATTTGTGAGTACCATGAGAGGTTTCCCTTTCTGAAGACAACCACTGCACTCTCATTGTAGGAGAGGACGGCCCAGCATTTCATGTACTCAGTGCTGTATTAATTGTATAAGAAGCAGACTGGGGAAATGAGGAGTAAATTTGAGTTGTGCAGCAAAACATCTCTCTTCCCTTTTTGTGTCCCCCCCCCGCCTTTTTTTTTAAAAAACTCAATATATTTATCTTGCTTGGCAACAGTAGTAATGATTCCTCTTCAGCATTCAGTTCACATTCAGAAGTAGGGAAGTATCTGAGAACTAGGAGCCAGGTAAAGTGAAGTCAATAAATTTAGACAGAGAAAACATTCTTAAGTTCCATATAAAAAAATGTTTATTCCAAAGAAAGACTTGGGTTAATCTGAGGGAACAGTAATAGTTATCACCCGTACATTGTTGGAAGGTGAAGGGGAGACCAGTTAGTAAATTGTCGGGTTTTGTGTTTCCCGTTTTAATGGCAATATTACTTCAAGCTTCTAACAGCTTTTAATAAATGCTAACTTTATATTTCAGTTGTGACAAGACAGCATCATCCATCCTGATCGTTTCCTCCTTATCAGATGTGTAAAATTTAGTGATCAGAAAGTAGAATTAGGAGGCAGAGTTTGTTACGGTTTGTTACATATGGCTGTGACGCCTGAATCCCTGCATGGACTAGGACAGTCTATAGGAAGTCTATATCTTCGCCATGGGAAATACTGGCTAATAATTTCCTGCCTCATGGGTGCATATGAAGATTAACTTCATGGAACGAGTGAAGTATTTATTAATAAATGATCATTATTGATATACCACTAGTTCATAGCAATGACATTGGTAATATATTCCTCCTGAGGGGAATGCAAATGAGCGCATAAAACAAAAGAAACTCATTCAACTAATTTTCATCACCCTTCGCCAAAGCACGTGTATTTAGTAGTGGCCTTGTTAATGCTTACTGTTTTGATGATTTTAAAATATTAAAGAAGAAATTCCACCAAATGCAAAGGGAGAACTCAAGGTCGTGCTGACTTGTTCTGTCTTCACCTACTGGAGCCTCTCATAATCTTTCTTTAAAGGCCTGTTAACTGAGAATGTGGGTGAAGCAGCATATATTTGAAATAAATTTATGTTTTAAAAGTTTAATCTTGTTACATGTTTTCTGTAGTAGAGGTATGATGTATGATTAAATTGTGAAGCGTCCAACAGCAGCATGACTAATTTTTTTTAATTTCTCACATTTTTCGTAACCGAGGTTAAAGAGAAATAAAATATTTTGCCAGTTTGTTTCGAGTGGCAGAACTGTCATTTGGCCTGTGATGGGAGGTGTGGGAAAATGAGCATTACTTTACATTTCTTTCAATGGTCTGCTTGAAGCCTGTGACGGAACAGCAAGGTCACACAGGGTTTTGAAGGAGGTTTTTTTTTTTTAAATGCTTTTACTATTTTATTAGCCCCTTAATGAAAAAGGCCCCTGGATCTTTATTTTTTTTGTTTCGTTATAGGTTTAGACTTCTGTACTTTTTCTACTATACTTAAAATATTAAAAATGATTTTGTGATAAATGTCCTTTGGGCTTAAACTGAAATTGCTTCACAGAGCCTCTGTTTTTTGAGAATGTGTTGGAAAGAAAGAAACGATAAAATATGAAGAGCAGAGGAGGGGGAACACACTTGAAAATGCAATTTGCTATAAAAGCTGAAGCACAGAGGTCATTTTTGTCATGGTGCTGAGTATCTGAGCTGTTGTCTGAAAGCAACAGTAGCGATCTCTCTTGCACCCATTGGTTCCTCTGCCATCATCTCATTCTACTGATTCCTTTTTTTGGTGTTGTAGGCTAATTTACCTAAAAATTACATTTGAAAAAAGAAGCAAATTCAGCAGTTCTACTAAATCTCATCTGCTTTCATAAATCTGTGTTGTCTAAGATGCTGGCAGTGACTGAGTTGTGCCTTAATCAGTCTTTCGTTGTGGTTTCAGTCAGAAAGGTCCCATTCCATCTACCTGCTCTGTGGACACCAGAGCTTTCCACCCCGCACCTGTGTAGGAGACAGTTTAGGAATGTGGTCCGACATGCTCACTGTCCTCTGCGAGACTTCACTGCCTGCAGGAGCTGCTGGAGGTTACTTGTTGTGGCTTTAAATTCTTGTTACAAACATACATAACGGAAATATTCAGAACTGAAAAGTTGTAGTTAATTTAATGTTACAGTTTTGTAATGAAAGGGAGAGTTTTGAGTTTCTATCTTACGTTATTGATGGAGTTTTTTCCTCTCTCAAGAGCTAAACCTGCAGCAATGACTTATGAATCATACTTTGTGTCCCACTTACAGACTAACTTGACTCATCAGTGATTTTTCTTCTGGCATGATTTAGGGGAAATGCCAGTTATTTTTTTCGTGTGCAGTATTTAATTATTATTGACTGTTGAATAAAGGTAGAGATGAAGGCAGTCTGGCTAAACACCTGATTTTATTTAGGTCTTCTAAAGAGTCACATCTTACAATAAAGGATTGTATGATTGTATAAGAGAGACAGTAGAATGCAGATTTCTTCTTCAGTGTTAATTTCAAACAAGGATGGTAACAAGTGAGTCCTAAGAGCTCATTATTAAGCTCATAATTCCTTTGCCTTAGTAGTTTCCATATGTATAAAATATTTGAAAAAAAATCTCTTGTCTGGAAAACACCTCCTCCAAATAAACCTCAAAACTCAGAGCTTCTGTTTTCTATGTTTTCTTTAAGCCGCTCACTATCTAATGATAATATGCATTTGTAAACAAATGACACTGGTCGTGTAACTTCTGCCATACTTAATAATCCTTTTTTTATTGGGTAATATTATTTTTAATGTTACATTTGTCTTGTAATATAACCAAATGCACAACATTTTTCAGTGCTAATTTTGTGGAAACTTGAAAAGCAAAGCCCAGCTTCATTAGTGCTTTCTAAGTTTACAAATTTATAATCGTCTAGAATTAACACAGTAAACCACTATAAGAATAGTTTCTCTTATTAAGAGCAACCATATAGCTTTTTCTATATTAAACTGGTTTGTATTTATTTTATTCCTATATCCAAGATCTAAATACTCTTAGTGTCTTTTGTAGAAAGCATAGAAGCTTTTAGTTAGGCTTCTCAAAACCTCAATTTATTTATATTTGCATGCGTTTGTTAGCCTCAATGACTAAAATCTTACATACAAACAATAAGTAGTTTAATCTGTTCCATATTATATAATCTCTCCTTCTCCCTCTACGTTCGTTGTCAGAACTTGACTCAAGGGATTTGTTTCCTGCAGTGTAACACTTCTTTCTCAATTATCTGTAAGGAGAACACAAATGGATATGGCAGTTGTGCAGAGATGGAGCTATACAAAACATTTCCTTAAGAAATTAAGTATATGTTTTTCCGCTGTGTGTGAAGACTCAAAGTCCATATCTTCACTTCATGACTGATTAGTGAATACTTCAGTCTTTAACTGAAATTAAATCTGAAGGGAAGCATCTTCAAAAGCCAGTTTACATAATTGATGATGTAAAAGATGTTGGAGCACCTGGAGAAGTGTGACTGATGTGTGGGATATCCACGTGCACAGACCATGGGCAAAGTAATATATCATAGGTGAGATGCACGGATTCTTTCTGCAGGTATGTGAGAACCCAGACTCTTCTCGAAATCCACTTGATCCTTATGTGGCTAAAACGTTCTATCTTAAATTATTTGCATCCATTTGAACCAAATACTTCTTTCCCATTACAAATGAATGGGAAAACTTTCCGGCCAAGGAAGGAGCAGAACTCAATGATAAATACGACAGTTGTATTTATTATAGAGCTTTTCACCAAAGAGCAATCTTCTCTTGATGTGACTAGCTCTTACTTCCAGGTAACTTTTTCCTCCTTTCAAACTGACCAAGCATCTGTCCTTAATTCAAAAAGTAAAGAAGAGCTTGCTTTCCCATTCCCTATTTCTGTTCTCCGCTGGAGGCATCCAGTTACGTTGATAATGATCTAATCTGTTGCATAACCGGAGACTACTGAGCCTGCTGCCACAGCCTGCTGCTTTCCTGGCTCTGCTGGAGGGCTTCGGAGAGAGCCTGGATGTGTGAGGCGACTGTTCTACCAGCAAGACCAAGGGGGAGCAAAGCGTATATTTAGAAATGTAAAAACAACAAAAAGAGAAGTGGTTGCCACACAGTTGCTATCCTGAGACTGAAACCAGTCTCACAAAAATGGACTATATTGAAGTTAAGGATAATTATTTCAAATTCTGTAGAGCGGGAAAAGATCAGTGATTTTTAAGGAAAATTCATCAATATCTTTCTTTGTAGATACTTAGTATGGGGAAGACTATTTTTCAAAAAAAAGGATGTCTTAACAATTTTATGCAGTTTAGTTGGTTTTGCATGATTTTATGCTGCATCACTTTGCTTTGTTGGCTCCTCTAGTGTTCTCAGTAAGTTTTAAAATGAAATAAGTTGAAAAATGACTTGAAATAAGAGAAAAAAATGGTAGAAAAGTTTTATGTAATGATACTCTTTGAAGGTGGACAGTTGTTTCAAGACTGCATTTTATGAGCTTGGGAAAAATACAGTGGTTTGTGGTGGGGGTTTTCTTGTTTTTGTTTTTTTGTTGGGTTTTTTGTTTGTTTTTTAGATTTCATAATAAATGGAAAGAATTTCTTTTCATATTATCCCCCAGAATTTTGGATGAAAATGCCTGATTGTTCAGGAGATAATTAATTTATGAGCATCTAATTTATCTTCCAGTGAGTTTCATGAATCAAGATTAATTATTATTCCTGGTACTTTAAGTATGGTTTACGTAATGATGCAACATTGGCTTCAACTGATCCTTCTTTGGTGTCAAATGTTCATTTTCTTCACTTAACCATTCTGAATAGGTTTCTTTAATGCTACAGGAAAATCTTAATATTTACCTGTGCTGATTTAGTAAGCCATCATAATGGAAATGTAGGAATCTCAGGTGTATGTTATTAGGGGAACTTGCTATGGTACACAAAATATTAACCAAAAAGAAACGATGCAACTTTCACAGTGCCAGTTTTATGGCAGTGTCCTTGTCCACTGTCTATTTGTTCTTGTCATTTGCCGTGATAGTACTTTGTGGTTTTTATGACAGGGAAAATGATAGCCGAAAAAAAAAATATTATAGAAAATGATAGTTTTTTCATACTTATCGACTCCCCATACAAGGGAGTCAAAGGAACGTTGGAGATACAGTAAGCTTACTCTCTCCCTACTGCCCTTGTTTTTGTCTAGTCTTCCGTATGATGCGCCAGCCTTAATGGTAGTGACTATGTCTTTTATTCCTGGTGTGGTTTGGTGACTGGCATGTATATAGTGTTTCTCATATGCTAAGAAAAACTACGGAGCACAATGTGATTACTTTGATAGAGATGCACTGAAGTGTTGCACCCTCGTACGGTGTTTGGCACTCTTCCCACATTTAAAATCTTTGAATTATTCTTTAACTAGAAATTTGGAATCCAATGTTAGAAAGCACTCCACCACTCCTCTGTTTTCCCCTTTAAGAGACAGATTCCCACTATGTGTATTTGCAAAATTATATGTTCTAATGATTCCTTGTCCTGATGGTTACAGGAGGAAGCCATAGTTGGGACTTCTCTTTTCTTCCTTTGACTGCTTTGCTCTCTGTGGTAGTGTCTGTTTCTTCAGCAGTACCTCCTCGTGGTGCGGGAAGGAAGGGTTGCTCTGTGGGACCAAACCCTTTTGAGACCTCGGCTGCAAAACTCTAGCTGCATTTTAAAGAACATGAGCAATCTGTGTCTTTTCAAAGATATTTAGCCATATTCAGAAATTATTCTGAGGGTCACAAAAGGTATTTTTCTTATCCAAAACTACGCCAGACCCTTTCTTGGAAGCATCAGTCTGAAACTTTTCTTTTAAATGTCTGTCTTTTTAGCAAGGGCCATACAAGATGTTTTTCTTTGTCCTCCTTCATGAAACAGCTGAGTTGTTCTGCCTGAAATTAAAATACTTTAAAAATTAAGGCTTAAGGCAAAGACTCTGCATGAAAAATTTCAAATCAATTTTTAAAGCTTGGCAGAGTTTTAAGGGATGGACAGTGCTTTAATCCCTAATAGTAATGCTGAGAGTCAGCTGTATTGATCCTACCTCTTTTTGGAAAGCACCATCACCAATTTACAAGTTGCCGTAATACTGTTATTTGGTACATGTTAAATGGCTGTTTAATCTTTTTTTTTTCTAAATATTTCTTTCTGTCATTCACTTACTGGTAAAATAGATCAGTGACAGTGAAGTTGTGCGTGCTTAGTGGAGCCTCCTCTTGTCCTCTTTTTGGGTCACTGAAATCTCTGCTTTGGAGAGGCTTTTGTACTCTGTTTTTATGTTGAGGTATTTTTGACAGGGACTCAATGCTCAGATTGCTGTTTTAGTTACTATGGAGAAGCTTTCCCACAGGAAGTCTTATGCTCTATTTTCTGAAGATGGTCAAACACTGAATTTGCCAAACTTCCTCTTAACTTGCAGTTCTGAAGTTCATTTTGTACCGGTTGTCTTTAGACTGAAAAATCCTTTGATTGGATACTTCCTTTCAGCCTTTGCGATCTGTAGTGTCCTGATGGAAAAAGGAAAAGATGAGGGTCAGAATATATCCTGAAAGCCTGCATATCACAAGGGAAATGAGCGTAGCTGTAGTCTGATTGTGGGGTTTTCTTGAGAGAGAACTCTTGCATGACTGTCTTAGAAGTTAGTTTATGTTTTATATACTGATGTATGTATGTTAGTGCCTTGACTTCTGGGTATGGTTTCCTTACGCAGGATACTAGATTGTGCTGTTCTCCTTTATGTTGTGGAGCAGGTAAGTTAAATACCTTTGTTTCCGTGGGGAATGCTTCCTGGGCCTGGGCTGAATGGCGACAACACATCTGCTTTGGTTCATAGGTAGTTGTGGGGTTTTTTTCTGATACCTTCTGTGGTTTTTCTTTGTGTCTGATATATTGAATACCATTTGAAGAGGTAGCTACATTAAAGTGTAGTTCAAAGTGGCAGAAAACCATATGAAGCTGAGAGCTCGATCCAGAAATAGATTGTGAAAGGTTCTTGAAAGCATTTTATTTTCATCTGCTCTGTCAGCATCTTTGCTGATTGAACGCTCACTCTTAAACCCACCGGTTAGGTTGTGTGATTTTTTTTTTTTTTTTTTTTTTTTTTTTAACNCGTCTCCTCCAGGGATAGGAAGGCAATACTGCAGCCTTTGAAAGCCCCAAAGGTTTGATAGCATTGTGCTGCAATGCGGGCTTCCCTCCTGATCCTGCGCAGTCCACTGTGATCTGAAGGGTAGGAACCTTTTTCGCCTCATCCTTTTATTTCTTTTCAATCACCTGTTAAATACCCGAGAGGGAGCAGACTTTGCGGGGGAAAAAAGTTTTCCACATAATAAGAAAAGTTGGAGAAGAGGAGAATTCAGAGAGGGAACAGTTTTCTAGGGTATGCCTGCAGGATTATTCAGATTCAGGAAAGACTTCAGAACGTAGGGCTAAGCCTCAACATCCTTTCAAATTCCTAACTGAACTAAAGACAGATCAGACTCTCATCAGCTATCTGTAAATGCAAAGGTATTTTAAAGGGTGTTTTAGCTGGCTGGCATCAGAGTCCGAAGATGCAGGAAATGCTTTCTGGTCCCATTTTTTTCAAGGCATGGTATGGGATAAGGAAGGAATAGACTTCTGTAGAGGGTCTTAAGGCTTCAAAAATTGGAGGAATAACAATGTTACTGGACAATCCATGAGGAAAGAAAGACATAAAAAGCTGTATTGCCACAGCTCACACTGCAGCTAATTTGCTGAGGTTAGGATTAGAACCAAGGTCGTTTTTTCTGTCTCTTCTTCTTCCTGCTGTAAAAATATACATGTTTTTCTTCCAGAATTTCAATGCCAAAATCCTTAAGTAAAATCTTGAGGGAGTTCTTAAACCGCAGAGAAATTGTCTCCTGAACAGATGACAGAGAAGTCTTGAGGAGTGTTGGGTTTTGCTTCCTCTTCCTCTTTTTTGTGACTCTGTCTCAGTCAGTTTTGCAAGCTCATGAACTCTTCCAGAGGATAAAGGCTGAAGCTTCTTGTGTATAATCATGAGCGAGCAGACAGACACACTCTGTCAAACTGACAGTTACTGTTTATAAAAGATTAGTGAAAGATGGGAAAGATTTTGTCGTTGAGTCTTGCCCAAATTGTGAATGTTTTCAATTGTGTGACCTTTTCTAGTTTAATTAGTGTAAATCTTAAAAGCACAGGGAATCATCATTACAGAAGACAAATGTTGTTCAGCTGTATAACAGAGTTTATCCAAGAAATTTGGTGTGAGGTCTGGTGTTCACTGCTGGATCGCAAAACTGAAATTTGCTCCTAGTGAAGGATCATTTTGGAAGATTGAATTCCCATCTAAGTTTCTTATGCCAGCCATACATCTGATATTTTTGCTGCTACAAAGTCAGCTTGTATTTTTTTGTATAAAAGTTTTAGAAGCATCAACATTTCCATTAATGTTTATAAAGAAAGGGGCAATTTGAATATGCATGGCTGAAAAAAACATTTCCTGCTGTTGGCTGAGGAAATTTCAGGCTCTCTTGAATATTTTGTCCTCGGAAAATACATATGAAAACTGAATTATTGATTAATATCCACACATTTCTCAGATTTTGGGGGGAGGAAGAGCAGCAGGGGCAAAATACTGAAGATTTGTGATGTCGTGAAGCTTAACACCCTCACTGTGTGTTCATGTAATAACTTTTGATAAAGTTTGTCTCCTTTTTGTTCCATCTTTGGAAATGCAGTTTACGTGCTTATAAAGCAATGGCTATCTAATAATAGCAGATAGGCTGTCATCACATGGGGTGTCCCCGTCCCCTCCTCTCTATCTTTCATTGCAAGTGTGTGTTAGAGAACCACAGTCAAATTATCTCTCCTACATGATGACAGATCCTGTTTTCTTTCAAAAATTCTAGACATGATGCTGTCTTGGTGTTTGGCTTGTTTGTTTGTTTTGTTTTTTAAATTATTAATAAGCATTTAAATATATATAAATTTATTTTTACCATTTCAATTGACATGACTTTGAAGTCAAACCTTAATATAAAAGCTTAAAAAACAACAGATAAGCACAAGTTCTATGTACATTGTCATTGCCTCTTAAATGTTACCTTAATAGTAAGGTAGTTACAGAGGCTGTCCTCATGGAAAAAGTTGCGACGGTTTTATAACTGATTTAGAATTATGTGCATTGTATGATGTTCATGGAATCAGAAGAAAAGGACACGTAGGCCGTTTTAGAAGAAACTATTGCCTTTTAATACTGTTTTGGTATTTATTATACAAATGAGCTTGTACATACTTTATTTTACTTTATTGCAGTATTAAGAAAATAGCATTTTTAGGTTGCATTTTATTTTAGTTGCACCATTCTGTACTTACAAAAGAGTTAGCTGTGGGAATGTGTTTGTAGGGGGGGGTTTATGACTTGGCATTGTGTAATTGAATAAATAATTTGCATTTGAAATGTGAAAAAGACAGCACCACTTAGGATCTTTCACTTTAGCAAGCTGCTCTACCTTTTTGTCTAAGTTAATTCAGAAGGACAAGTGTTTACACACATGAGGAAATCCAGCATCCAAAACATGACAGCAAAAAGAATGTCTTTACGTAAGTGGCTGGATATCTTTAAACCTGTTCCACAGTGGGTCAGCAGTTTTGTAAGGCAGTGAGATTTTTGAGGTTTAGAGGACAAATATTACAAAGACTTCAATTAAAAACAAATAAAAAACCTATGTGAGATGAGGAAGTCTTTCCTGTTTTCTTTTCGTTTAGACGACCTCCCACAGCGCCTCAGCCATACAGTTGATACAGGGTCTAGACCTGTCCAGGGACATCCATGAATCCTAAACATTAGGCATGATAGCATCTTTTCTAGGGATGCTAAGAGGTCTCCCAGATGCAGGCGGGTCCATGTATCAACACGACTAGATCCTTACTACCTACACATGAACAACAACTTCGTTGTGGCATTTGTGGTAATTTGACAGCACACAATTTTAATTACGGTAGGTCTATATTAGAGACAGACAAAACTTTCTGGTTTTCCCTTACAACTTGGCATACAGATCAGGGAACTCCTGTTTTGGACTTCAATACAAAATAGAAATCCTATAGCCATCAGCTATTTCTAGATGTAGATCTGCACGTAGTGTGCTATTAATAATTTATTATTGTCTCATGAACTAGTTACTTCTTTTTCCTGTTTTAGGTTTTATCTTACTTGGTTATGTGGCTTTTTGTCAAGACGTCATGAGGTTGATCTCCTTTCTAAGGAAAATTCACAAGACTTGGTATTCTGATTGCAGTGTTTTTTACACACAATGCTCTTTATAGCCAAGTACAGTTCGACTGACTACAGCTTAACGATAGAACAGTTTGCTTTGAAATGAGGTTTGGTTTACAGCAGGATGGACTGATGTGGCCTTGCTGAGGGAAAGGTGATTAAGGAGCAGGGAGTATTTTTCCCACTTAGTTAGGAGACCTTATGCTTTCCTCATTTGTTCTTGTGTTTAGCTTTCTATTTTTGTCTCTATTTCTTGTAGGTGTGTTTCACTTCCTAAGTCCAGCTTCAGAGAGGTGATTTTGTGTTATATTCAATTCAGAGCATATTCATTAGCATTCTTCATTATTTGGAAGAAATTGGAGTTTTGAGGAATTTTAAAAAGCCATTTGAATTTTTTCTGAACTTGTAACTTTTCACTGTTGTTAACAGCTGCTGTTGGGCATTTCATCAGTTGAATGCGTTCCTATGAACAATGTATACCTTCCATAGCTTAAATGTGCTCATGTGCAGATCATGTTGTCCTCACTAGCAAACCATACACTTAATTGCAATAGGAAATATTAACAATAATGTCAATTACCACAAAAATGCCAAGAGTTTTTACTGGAAGGAGCACAAAACCTTATGCTCAAGGCTTAACAAACGTCTAAAACACACATCAGAGAGTTGGGGAATGTTTTTATACATGTGCACACTCATGAGTCTTAATTTGTTCCTGGAGCATTCAGTTATGGCTGTTGTCTAAAGTTATTTGATTAGGTAAACCATAAGTGTCTAGTATAGCAGAATCTAAAGAATCCCAAAGGATTGAATATGGCAGTTGCTGTGTTTTTACAATATTACCCTTTGCCCCCTTGTTTATCACCTATGAAATGGATTACATTTTCAGTGATATTAAATTGTTATTGCAGGCTTAGACTCTAGATGCAAATTAAACTTTTGATTAACTCTTCATTGATTCCAAGTGATGTATGAATTTCAGTCAAAGTATATGAAAGTAATATTTAAAAATGCCATTTCAGTAATGTAGCAGTGACTACATGGGATACTTTGCTGCTCTTCTGGTGATTGAAGCAGCATGGTTTTCATCCCTTGGTATGCAATAAACCACCTGAGATGCATTCTGCCTGGAGAGCATTATAGCTTAAATAAGGAATAACTGTGGAACTGTAATTAACTACAAATTGCAGTGCTAGAGCACACTCCACAAATTATCATTTGATAGAGGTTACATGCTTCCAAGGAGGCTCTTTTAGATGTATGTAGGTAAATTTGAATGCTCTTGCTTTAATTCTACACTTCTGTTATAAAAAACTCTGTTGCCAGCTTTCTAGTTTTTATCAGTGCTTTTGGCTTTGTTTGTTTTTCTGACCAATTTATCGAATTTTTTTTTTTCTTAACTCAAAACTCAGAGAAGCACTTGCACATGTGCTTTATTGTTTTCTTAAATCGAGCCTTGGCCATCAGGGCATGACTCTTGTTTTATTAAACTGTAACTGCTGGGAAGTTCTTCAGAGCTCGCTGAGCTCGCATTCGCTACTGAAGTGTTTCAGGTTATAACGGCAGCCTTTGCCACGCACTGACAGTGTTTTACATTAACAGTATTTATAAAAAAGTGACACTGAGGAATAACCTTGGAAGATGAAGAGTTTGTAGTCTAGCATGAGGTATTTGTTCTAAAATTGCTAATTATAATGTTGAGGTTGAAATTAAGGAGAAAGATACACACTGAAAATACAGGACTAAAAGAAAAACCTTATATACTTTTAAAGTTTAGTTTCATTTAAGTTTTCAGTTGCTGACTTTTAAACAGTCTGCTTTCTTAAACTAAAAGAAGCACATTTAGTGGAAAATGAACTTCAGATTTCAAAGCACTAACAAAGAAGAATTCTGAATAATAAGGCCTTTGATGGTACATTAATATTTTATATTGGACTATTTACAAATTGCAAAAGAGATTTTTCTTTTTCCCTTTCTTTTGAAAAATTTAAGTATTTGTATGAGCTATGATAAGCTGCTGCCACAGATCTCGTTCTCTCAGAAATTCTAGTAAAATGAGATCAGCCTGGCTGGGATTTTGTAGGGAGGTGTAGCTGTTTGGTAGTAATGTGCCAAAAAGTGATTGGTGGGGGGAGGGAGACATCTTTCATACATGGAGAAGCTTGTTACTAGTCATCTTCCTTCGTTTCCACCCTTTCAGTGGAATATCAAATGCTGTGTTTGGATTCCGGTTTTGTACAGCTGAAGGTTGGTCTCGTCAACTGGAAGGTCCAAAGTTTGTATCTGATGGAATTCTCTGGACAAATGATGCATCTTTCAAAGCTGTTTTTTTCTAAAATACTACTCTAATTTAAAGAATTCATGTCAAACTTGTAGATCAAAGACAGACTGTATAGAAGCACATTGCTGTATTACTACATACTAGGGGAAATATATCATGAGGAATTTATATTTAAAAGGGAATTCTCATAAAAAGGGTTTTATAAATCTGATTGTCTTATAGGTTGGCAGGTGTTATGGTTTAACCCCAGCCAGCAACCAGGACCAGAGGGCCGCTCGCTCAGAATCATAGAATCTTCATGGTTGGAAAGGACCTTTGAGATCGAGTCTAACCATACACACACACACACAGAAACCCCCCTACGATCTCTGCCACTAGAGCATGTCCTAAAGTGCCAAATCAACATGTTTCTTAAATATCTCTAGGGATTGTGACTCAACCACCTCCCTGGGCAGGCTGTTCCAGTGCCTGACCACTCTTTTGTGAAGTAATTCTTCCTAATAGCCAATCTAAACCTCCCCTGCCCCAGCTTCAGACCATTTCCTCTGGTCCTGTCATTATTCACTTGGGAGAAGAGGCCAACACCCACCTCCCTACACCCTCCTTTCAGGTAGTTGTAGAGGGCAATGAGGTCTCCCCTCAGCCTCCTCTTCTCCAAACTAAACAACCCCAGTTCCCTCAGTCGTTCCTCGNAGTTTTTTACCCAGAGTACACTCGTCTACGCCATGATTCACCAGTTTCTCCAGGAGAATGCTGTGGGGGACGGTGTCAAAGGCCTTTTCAAAGTCCAGATAGGCAATGTCCACAGCCTTCCCCGCATCCAGAAGGCGGGTCACATGGTCATAGAAAGAGATCAGGTTGGTTAAGCAGGACCTCCCTTTCCTAAACCCATGCTGGCTGGCCCTGATCCCTTGGCTGCCCTGCACTTGCCATGAGAGCTCCCTCAAGATGATCCTCTCCATGATCTTTCCTGGTACCGAGGTCAGGCTGACAGGCCTGTAGTTCCCCGGATCCTCCTCCCCATCCACTCCGGAAGGACAGGGAGAAAAGGAGAGTAAAGGAAGAAACCACCCTATGGGTTGAGATAAAGGCTCTTTAATAGAATGATAACGGAGAAGGAAAATAATAATAATGGTAAAAGAATGTGCAGAACAAAGTAATATAAGTCATTCTCACCAGCTGATGATCGCTTGCCCAGCGCATCCTGACCAGCGGTTGTGGATTCCTGCCCCCAGGCCAATCCCCATTTAATACTGAGCCTGACATCCCTGGTATGGAATATTCTGTTGGCCATTCCGTTGTTCTGTCTGTGCTCCTCCTCAGCTTCTGTGGAAGCTGAAGAAAGTCCTTGGCTAATATAAACATCACCTGGCAACAAGTAAAACAAGATGCATTATTGACATTCCTTTCATGCCAAATCTGAAAACACGGCAGCCACTAGAAAGAAAATTACTGTACCCCATGTGAAACCAGGACAGCAGGCAATGAGAATTGCTTGTCTCCTGCCTGAATTTAACTACATTAATAGCTGAAATACTAATTAGGAGAACAGAGTAGGTGATCAACATTTTTTTCATTTCAGATTTTGAATCTTTTGCTTTCTCTTTTACTATGTTATGCCCTGGTTTTATCCTTCCAGTGATTTAAGTGTATTCCAGGATGGGTAGAAGAACTGTAAGTTTGATACCATAGCTTGCAGTATTGACTAGCAAAAATTTTCATTAATTGTTTATCACCACTATTCAGATGACGCTGAGTATGTGCCTGTTTTCTTCTGTTGTTCCTTGATTGCTGTTCTTTGGTTTTCTTCAGTGCATTATTAGAAAGTCTTGTTTTAATATATTATAAATATTCTTATGAATGCATTCTGTTACATTTAGAAGAATCCAGACCTAGATGTTTTTTTTAGTGAATGTGTTTTAGTTACAAATATTTGTACCTATTTCTCCTGTTGATGTCTGTAGCTACCTGACATGTCATATGATGTCTGTCAGCTTTTTCCTGTTTCAGTGACGTCAAGACACTCATGGTTTTGTGCTTGCAGCCATTCAAGCTATCAGCTTTTTTGACAGCAATTATTCTAAATCCGCTTCAAACGAGGATGAAGTTGCTCGCAGCTTTGTCCAATTCAATATAAAGGAATGCTCTTAAATTCCTACTGGGCTTAGAAAAGGGTGAACTGGATGGTGGCATATGTTTGATCTTTCTGTTTTCACTTTAGTTACTAAGTGCTGTATTTTTTTCCTCCCAGCTTTTTCCCAAATTTTTTTCCAGTTCTGTTTTCCCATGAGGTTGGTGATGTTCTTGGTATCTATCTGCCTTTAGCTCTGACTTGAGCTGCTGGATGAATAACTGCTGAACTGAGATCACTGCAGATGCAGTTTTGAGAAAATATCATTAATTTTTACAATGCAGTGTCTTTCCCTTTGATAAAATCGTGATGAATTTCATTGGGTGTATAATAAGAGATATATAAATATATTATTTGATTAGTCTTTTTCTTCTCTTTTCTCTTTTTTTTTTTTTCTCCCCTCAAAGAAAGAGCCTGGAAAGTAGAACAGTAGTAGGATGGAAACACAGCACAATTACAAATATTCCCTATTTTCCTTTAAGCTGCATCAATTTGTTATACATATGGAGCTTGAAGCTCATCAGGTGCAAATCTCGTGTTCAAATATGGACCAGAATTTGACTTTGTTATATTCAAACCTGGAAAAAATGGTGTATGTTCCACTGAAGTGCCCATTTATAGTGCAAGTTAACCATAATTTAATACTACTTGGACTAGTCAGCTTTCTGTGGGCAAAATGACTGCGAAGTTACCAGTAGAAGAGAATGTGTGTTGAAGAATTGAGGGAAAAAAGCTACTAATTTCCGGCACCTGACCTCACAGAGAAATCTCTTCCTTCCCCCAAGCCAACCATGATAAAATAGCATAAATTTTCTCCACATGTTCTAGCTGTACTCAAGCAGATGCTCTGAAAGATCTGAAGTTGTAACAAGATACCTTTTATCCTGAAGTGGGACTGAATTTCACCTTGTTCTTTTCTGAATGTTTTATTTTGGTTAGACATTTGAGTTGTATTTCTTTGGGGTTTTTTTTTCTTTTTCTTTTTTTCCCCCACAGGATATCTGCTAGTGAAGGGTAATGTTACTGGATGTACACTACAGCATTTAATTTTTGGCTCAATGACGCATAACTCCTTTTGTCGATGTTTTGGCAAGGGAATAGATCAGTGTTAGTAACATATCTTATGTATGAGATAAACTTCTCCATCACTTAGTGCTAAACCCTAAAGACAGAGATGCAGAACAAAGAAGATAGAACATAAACTTGCAATATTATTTTGAAATTGATGTAGTAATTGATTTAACTTTAACCTCAAGTTTATTTCTCTACATGACGTTGGCCAAAATTGTATAATTTAAACATTGATTCTTTATGACTGCAGAATTGAGTAAAATGTATCATACTATTATATGGCAACAGAAATGCCTTTTAAGAAAAGTTGGGTTTTATAATAAGAGGCTTGGTTAAAAAAAATTTAAAGTAAATAGGTAAATTCTTAGTGTGAGTCCTTTGGGAAGTGCTGTTACAGTTGGGATACAGAGAGTTCAGTTTGCCTCTGTTTATAAGGTGAAGTTCTTCTGGCTTGCTTAGCATCTACTATTTAAAAAAACCCTCTTGGGTTCCACTAACGCATATCCTTGAAAAAGTCACATCCAGATCTGGAAGAATGGGTCTCAGAATTGTAATTGTCAAACCAAATTTCTTTGCCTAATACTTTAAAGGTGAAGAATCCCTCTTGTCTTTCCTTTTTAAATGAATAAGCTACGTTGTGTCTTACAGCTGACATAAATGTGCTAATGAAGACGAAACCAATCTTTCCTCAGGAGCATCTTCAGCATGTTTCAGAAACTGGTGAAGCCAGTTGGGCATTTGCAAAAGTGCTCAGGACAAGGGGTTGAGGGTGACTTGTAGCCCAAATTTATGCTCATTTGCTATGTTTAATAAAACAGGAAAGAGAAAAAAACCCCATGAATTATCATTACTAAAATCTGAAAGTTATATTTTGAACCAACTCGAAATGTTTTTAATAATAATGAGCTATGTCTGTGTCTAGTTTTACACCCCAAGCTACCATGCTACAGAATGGGTTGAAGTAATTGTAGATCGCTATTTGGGATTTGAGCCCTCCTACCTTGTCAAGATGACCTTGAAAGTCGCAATGGGGGAATCCCCTGCTCAGATGACCAGGATTCAGTGAGCACCAGAAACATCGGGTGCAAAACTGGTTGGTGATTAAGGAGGAAAAGTCTATTATGAACTGCTCTGCCATCTTTCTATGTGACCTCAGATCAGTTTATCGGCTCACTCTTTTGCTCGGTTGCGTCTGTGTAGAAAGGGTTATGTTACTTTTTGGACCAGATACCCTCCCTTTGTATACCTGTGCTGACTGACTTCACCGGGGTTATTTCTGGTTGACACAGATGTAAGATGAGAAGCAGGTTTCTGTTTACGTTGTTAAATACGTTTGATTTCTTTTTTGAACTTCAGCTTATGTGTAGAATATAGACCAGTATTTTCTTAATATGCAAGATAAGAAGGAAAAAGTTAAGATGAGGAATTCTTCAGAATATAAGGCTATGAGCGGGTAAAAAATTAGAGTACTAATAGTGGAGCTGCTCTGGAAATTAGTTTCTTCAGTATATGGTGTTATGTTTTACATGCTGATGAATTTTGGATATGCAGAGGAGTTCCTGGATGTCAGCGAGAATGTCAGTAAAGTTGTTTCACACTTCTAGTTTGTCCTACAAGGAAAGGCCATTGTAGTCCTCAGTTCTCCTCCTCTGGATATGCTAATGCACTGTGAAAATGCACATCATGCCTGGATGGGCCCCGCTGATAAAATACCGCCTGGAGATCTCCCAAAGTGCTAATGTGTCAAAGCACCCACAAGCAGAGGGAGAATAATACTGCTTTCTAAAGGTCACGTCTGTTGAAGTTAGCTAGTGCGCCCTTCTTGCGTGGGGCTGCAGTCCACTCTAAAAAGTTATGTTGTTCTTTGTAATCTCAAAATCCATGGTTTAATGAGTAAAATCAATAGAGCTGATAAAGTGTCTTAATTTAGGCAGCGGGAAAGAAAAGCAAACATTAAAAGCTTTAAACTCTTAAAACTGGCTTTTTGAGGTAGTATGGCTATCTGATTTCAGGTCTTGGCTACTGCAATATTCCCCAAAATGTGTTACCTTTCTGAGAATTGCCTTATTCTCATTTCCCATCTTCCTTAGTTTCTCTATCTTCTAATGGGAAAAATGATTCTACTTCTTAAAATTGCTGGTACCTACATATGACCATTTGCAAAGCAAAGTTAATAGATACTCAGCTATTTTGGACATTTTTAAATAATAAAAAAATACAATTATAATCTTACATTTGTTTTTTTCCGTCTTACATTTTGCAGTAATGATCATCTCTCCCCTCCTATTTACAACCTTACGACTTTTTTCCTCTTAGGCTTTTAATATTTAATGTCATTCATGAAATACTCTGAGTGTAGTGTATCATTTGTGTACATAACATTAAATAATAAAATATGTGCAGCTAAAGTATAACTCGAGGAAGCTTACCTACTGTTATGCTCTTGCAATTTTATTTGGGATCTGGTTATGCTAAACGCTTCTCATAAGACATGTATATGTAAAACTTAGATGTGTTAATATAGCTAAAAAAAAGTCTTTGAACAACTTTTAGGAGTAACACAGTATATCAGGGTTGTCAGCTATTTTTAGTGTCTTGCTGGACATAGATAACCTCTTGTCCTGGACTTACTTGTTTATAAAGTATGTGTCCATTGTGGAAGTGAAAACTGCTTTAATTTCAGACTTACTCGCATCTTGGAGTTCCAGGTGATTTGGCTGTGCATTTTTTCTACTGTGAGGAAGAGACATTTCCTATTTAGCGAGGAAAAGGTCTGTCTCTACTACAGGACTGCAGGCTGAAGCGAAGCTCTGCGAAGAGGAAATGCTCTTCCTCCTTTTGTTTCCTTTTTTGGTTCTTCCTGAAGAACTGTTCCTTGACCCCACTTGGTTAGTTTAGAAGTTCTGCTTCACCAGAATGGTCTGTTCTCTAAATTCTTGCTTAAAAAGGAAAAGCATTTTGAGTCTGCTTTTATGAGTGTGTTTAATGTTTGTTCTTCTGTTCAACCATGTTTTCATTGCTAGACATTTAGAGGATAGGTGAGAGTTCATCTTTCAAGCGTATACTTTGCCAGTTGTTTCTCTGCACCATGGTTGTTGCTTATTTAAGTTAGGAAAGCCATTGTCCAGGGTCAGTGGGGGTTTTTTGGCTTTGTTTTTTCCGTTCCTGATATCTGTTGAAGACCAGTAGGTTGGATCATTCCCAGTTTGGTATCTTAAGTTTACTTTTTCTTATCTGCTTCTCTTGGAGGCACCATTTGTCGTCACTGCTGCTGCCTCACTGCTGAAACTAAATTTATTCTCAAACACTCGGAAAGAAGGTACTAGCTGATATAGCTACCGTGCAAACTGCAAGGCACCTGACTTCCTCCATGACAGTTCTTCAGCATAGGTATCTCCCTTCCTATCCTCATGGCAGTAATGTTAGGTCTGTGCTGTGCAAGGTCATTCCTATGATATTTGTCTAGTTTCAGCTGCCAAAGGCTGTTTCCGAGGCATTTGGGTGCTTGCTTAGTGCTTTGTGCTCTGTCTTTGAAGTCCCCTGTTGCCAGAAAACCCAGCGGAAGAGCAGCCAGCATCTCCCGTGCTCTATTTCCCACTGCTCTGGAACGCCTATTCCCTGGCATTTGTGGGGACCTACGCTGGGTGAGGCCTTGGGCCTCAGCTTACAAAAACATGCAACTTATAAATTAAATAGAACCAAACCCCCTTCTTCTCCCAGGACTTGATATCATAGTCCAGCCCACATTGAGTGCCCTGAGGCATAAAGATGGATAATTCACATTACTCATTGTTGCTTGGTACGCCGAGAATGGTGTCTCACAGGTGACCGTGTTTGACCAAAGCTATTAATCACCTCAGAATTTGGTAAACGTGACATTTAAAAATGCTTCCAAATTTAGAACAGCAGCAAAATAAAACCTGTCATTAGTTTATAGTAAAAGTAAATAAAGTATCTTACTATCAGTATCCATTGTGACTAGATATAATAATATATTTTTTCTGAAATTCTTGTTAAATCTTGCATTGGAAAACATGATAAACTTAACTAAGTGTCTGACACCAGAAAAACTATTCCACTTAATTTCCTTGCTGGGGTTTTTGAAGAATGATGTCTAACAGGAGAATAAATTCAATTTTTAAGAAAAACCAAAAACCTGACAGAAGTAGTACAGACTTGGTAACAGTCAGGACAAAGATGCTGAAAATAATTTGAATTTACAGGAGTAAATGGCAAACAAAATCTGAGGTAGTGTTGGGTGTATGTGTGGTAAAGTAATCGTGATGGTTGTACACTTGACTAGCAAGATAGCACATCCAAAAAGAATATTTGTCTGTACTGAAAGTAGGACACTTCTACCTAACATGGGCCACTTGATCAGTTAAATATACTCCAGGAAAACTTTACTCTAGCAGTAAGTGACTGATCCAAGTTCTTAATTATTTTCCCATATTATTAAGCTAAGCCATTTGATTCTTTACCTACACGTAGGGGTTGGGTTTTTTTTCCTGCACTTCAGCAACTTCTTCTTTTCATTCCAGTGTTTTGGTAATTCAGCAAAGATTATGTGTACACCTGGTAAATTATCTTCCCTCTTCTCCATTATGATTGGGAGTTATTAGGGAAATGTGGTCCATCTCTCTTTGCTTCTGTTAAACAAAAGCCAACCTCATTATTAACTCTTCCAGACCTTTTCCTCAGTGACCCGCAGAAAACACCTTCAGTAATTTTTTTCTAATAATGCAGGCTGGGGGGATGGATTGGCAGGAGGTAAGAAAATAATGTTCTGTTTTATATTCAGGTTTACAGTCACGCATAAGTAACACGTGAATGATTTTTTAATGAACGGGTAAGCAATTTCCAGCGTACAATGTGCTGATACCTTGTTAATTATCAGCTATACATCTTTTAAAGAAAACCTCATGATAATTGATAGCCACCTTTTTGTTTATAATACTTAATAATACAAAATTAATTTAGTCTGCAGTGGGTATAGAAGGTGATAATCTATGTTAATCAATTATAAATGAAACCTTAGTGTTTGGTAGATTTGGCAGTGATCACCAGAAATAACTTCTAAAAAGAACATATTTTTGAATAATACTTTCTTCCTAAACATTATTATTGGGAATTGACTGATGTTAAAGATATTCCGCATTTTTACCTTATCTTTACTGAGGTTTCCACTACTTAATATTTTTTTTTCCTATCTTAGCTAAAGGGTAATCTCTGATAGGTTTTTGAGTGGAGAGGAGGGATGAGGTTGGGGTGGTGGTGGAAGGAAAAAAAAGATTAAAACATAACTTTGAGAAAATATTTTATTTCTAGACTGAAAATTATTTTGTCTTGTGCATTAAGTTGCTGCACTTGCTTTCCCCATTCCTGTGCTTCCTGGAGGGCTCCACTTGAGGCCAGGGTGACCTCCCCGACCGCCCTTCACTGATGACCGCTGAGCTACCACTCGTGCCTAGAGGTTTAAACATGTCCTGCCTACGGAAGGTTGTATTTTTCCCGTCACAGGATTTCTCCAGCTTTGCAGCTTTCTTAGGTGCGGGAAAAATTCTGGTAAGATGTAGACAGCGATGGGTTTATGAAGTGTCTTAAATCCTAAGTAGCAAGAGGAATGTGATGATGCTGCATAAGGCCATGAAGGAAATTTCCTGGGTTATGGAGGCACAGATTCTTTGAACTGAGAGGAGCGCGCACCTCAGCAGAGCGCTAAGGACTGAGGGCTTTACATCAAAGAAAAAAAAATTACTTTAGCATTCGGGAAGAAGCTTATTAAGAGCAAAATGATTGTGGTTGTGTCTTGCAGGTGCTGCTGCTGTGGTGGCAGAACCTGCAATGAAAACAAGGCTTCTCTGATAGTGGTTTGTACTTGGCTATCTAGTGATAAATGCTCTTATAAGAGGGGCGTGATGGTAGCTTCTGAAGGAACCAATGAAGATGTTTATTGCTGATGTAAAATTAAAGAAAAGGAGACACTTTGAAAGACTGTCATAGTGGTCAGACAGTATACTGGCTGTTTTCCAAGTCTGGTGTCATACAAGAAAATTAGTTTGAAAAGAAGTAAACTTGAAAGGAAACTTTTAATATTTAGTCTACAATATAATCAAACATTTCAATCTGTGTTCTTACAAGCTTCCATCCTGTTTCTCATCCATGAAATACTCCTATTTTCCTCCACCTCTTCCCTTGAGTGGTGATTTTGGTGGGCATGACTGCAGAATGTCAGAGCAAAGCTGTAGCCAGCAGGAGTCAAAATAAAAGTTATGACAAGGCAAAATGCGGAGCAGCAGAGTAGCAGAGCTTGGAGCCCAGCTTCTGCTCCTGGATTTTAGTGGGGTTTTTTTGACAGGTACAGTTCCCTTGTGTCTCACATGCAGTGTGTTTCCACACCTTCCCGTCTGTGCTTGTGATGGAGAAGTGAGTTGATGTGCATCTGCCCACTGTTTCAAGATGAAGCTTACGAGTAAGGAAGGCCAAGGAGAAAAATGTGCCCCCTTTTTGTCAAATTTGGTGGTGTTTTGGTGCTGCTTGACTTCGGGATCGTAAGTGGTTAAAAGATTTCTTTTATGATGATACGCTAATATTTTCGAAAGGACTGTCCTGATATCTCCTTTGAATGGAAGGGTTGTTGTACTTGATTTGTTTGCTGTAGTTATAAGCTCTCTGGGGTAGCGACCTTTCTTATGTGGTTTGTAAAGCACTGTGTTTACTGATGGTGTTCTGCAAATTGCTGTAAAAAAACCCATAATATGGGGGGGGTAATGTACCAGCACTTACCTCTTCTATTCTTTTTCTCTTTCCAATGTAATAAAATGATACAATTATAATTGAGGGAGATAATGTAGTCTAAATGCTGCTGTTTTCAAGGAATTAGAAGCCCTTTATCAAATATTTAGAGTAAAATATCTTTTTCAATCCTGTGAGGATGGATATGTCAAAGTTTGGTTTGAAAAAAGTCTGCTTCATATGGCCATTAACTTAATTTTGAGGGTGTTTAAAAAATACAAAGTTAACATGTCCATAGAGACCAGTAGTGTTTCAGGCACATGCTCTTTAAAAGCTGTGTCATAGTTTAGTTTGATTCAGATATTTCTGAACACAGGAACCAAAATTAGATTGATTGCAAGTAAATAAAAAAGAAAGTATTTTAAAATTTGATCAAAGTTCCATCATGTCCTAGGAAAATGCAGGGGAAAAAAGGTGTTTTTCCCATTTTGAAACTTAGATAATATTTTTTGCAGTATTTTCTGCAATACTTAGTGTTTTTTAAGACTTCAAATTGCTGACTCGGTTGATTATATGATAAATCTAGTTTTCACTGGAAAGGTGGGATGTGTACAGCTCTGCTGATTCAGAGAGAAGCTGTAAAATGCTTTTGAGGCACCGTGATTAATTTTATTATTTTTTTTAAGTGCCATGATTTTGGCAATTGCAACCTGTGCCTTTTGAAAGATCAAGTTTTGTGATGCACAGAGTACCATGTATTGGACAGAGACTAATACTGAATGTCGACTGCTGTTCTCTAGTAATGAATCCGCTTATGAATGGCTGCAGAAAGTTTAAAGGTTATTATCTCATGTTTGTTTACTCTGCAAAGATAAGATTTCAGAGAAAATCGAAGGGCACTGTCTGGAATTCCCAGTCACTGCAGTTCCATGGAGAGCATCGATCCCTTCCTAGAGGTTGCTGGGGACTCATTATCTCCCTGTTCATTGTAGGCTGCTGATGAAATCTCCAATATTTCAGGTTTGCGATTCTTTTATTGTTGTTTTGGCAGTTTGTCAAAATTAAATGGCTTAACCAAATCAATATGCTTTCTTGCTCGTTAACATCTGCATTTCGCATGTCCAGATTTTTTTCATTTTGAATGTAGTCAGACTGGAATGAGCCACAACAATGACAAAAAGAGCCTTTTTGGCCCTAGAAGCTTCTAGACCTTAAGGAAACTTTCCAGAAAATAAAATCTTCTCTCGGTTATGCAATCAGAGCTTCCATCAAGATCAATGATAATAGCACACATGTGCCCATAGGTAGGAATCTGTCGCTGAAGAATAAAATGCAGCAAGGTCAGACACAGAAAAGAAGCTATGATGATTGTGAACTTTGCTTAATTTAGAACAACAATTTGTGTATTCGTCTGTGTTTATTGGTGAGACAATTAATTGCACAGTTAAGAATAAATAAACTACTTCCTCTGTTGTGATGGCCTCTCTTTCCATGGGGTGACTAAGCTTTTCTCACCAATTTAAGTTGTGGTGATATGTGACTTTAGATACATGTTTATCATTAGCTAAAATAACACAGCTGTTAAGAAAAGGTTTATTGCCATACTTATTCTGCATGCTAAGCACATTCTGTGTACATGTCAAACAAAATGCCAGTTTAATAGGCCCCCTCAGAGTTTCCGAAGGAGTGATGATGAAAGTTTGGCAAGTTTACTTGCGCCGTTCTGTATAAAATCTGCACGGCTATTATCTACCAGACACTTGCAATATGAAAAATGCCAATGGTGTTTTTACATTCTTGAGAGTCTTAATAAGCTGCATGTGTCAAAACTGTAAAGCTGAATTATCTTAAGCACGTTTGAATGTGGCAACGCAATTTTCTTTTCTTATCCATGTGGAGTTATTCCTAATCTTACTCATAAACAAATAGCATTGGAAATATTTAAATAATAACACATGTATTTTAACACTTTACTGGTGTGCAGTGGAGCGGGCAAGGGTATGTGTTTTGGAAATGCCCTCCTGTGAGCAGCCCATGCTGAGAGCCGCAGAGACGTGAGAGTCACGCAGCCTGTCACAGCCCTGCCCCATGCCCCAAGTCCTTGCTTGTGGTTCGCCTTCAGTGACTCTTTGTACTAGCAGTATCTGGTACAGGGATTTAGTCATCGTTTGCTCTACCAAGAAACAATGTGGAGCCGAAAAATGTGCTTGTTTTACTCTGTTACAGTTCAAAACAATTCCATGCCTTTTTTTAACCACAGTTGCCATTCTGAAAGAGCTTGAATCCTGCTGTTCTGGGTCTGGTCTCACTAATGCTAAGCATAAAAACCAAAACAAAAACCCAACTTTTTTTTTTTTTTAATCAAATCATGAAGTAGAAAACCAATGTACCTTTCTTCTTTTAACTTTTTCCTGTTCCTTGAACGATTGGAATTCAGGTTTTTCTACCTTTTTCTCTCACCATGCTGAATATTTTGTAACCTGTAAGCTGTGTTTTAGTACCCAGAGCTCTTTGTACCATTTCTGAATGACCGCTGATTTAATCAAATAATTGCCTGAATTGCTAAGTCATGCTATAAAGCAGAATACAAAATCCATATTAAAATTAGCGGTCATTAGTTTGATCTCAGTTTGTTTTGAGCAGAAACATAAAGGAAAGTAAATAAAATGGAAATGGCTTGGTTCAGGCACATCTGTCTACATCCTTACCTGACACCCAATAATACAGCAGGTTGGCAAACTCAAGTTGCCAGACCTATTGTACAGAGGTGAAAAGCTGTCTGTCTGTCACAGAATAAGATGGAGCCCAGTGCAAATGGTTAGGACGATACCCTACTTCTGTTTCTGCTGCCAGTTTACTTTTTGCTTCATTTAACTATCTGCAGCCACACTGGTCTAGGAGCTATAGCTTTACACAAAATAAAACTTTCCAGGCAACATATGAAGTATTTAATAATATGCTTTATAACTTCCCATTTTTACCTCACATCAGATGACGGTTTGAAGAGCTCAGGCTGAGGGAAAAGGGAAATTCAGGCTAACGTTTTCCAGAGAGTCTATTTTGGGCATCAGTTCTGGGTGCCAGGCTTCAGAGGGAGGCTTTGACTTAAAGAGAAATCCTCTGCTCTTACCTCGTGCTCCCTCAGGATTGAACTGGGGAATTCAGCACCTCTGTCAGGCTTTAAATGTTTTAGACCGAGTCCCCCTATTTAGTTACTCTTTTAGATAAACTGACTTACATGGGCTGCCAGAGGGGGAATGAACCCACCCTGAATGAGGAAAGGAAGAGTTGTCTGAATGCCCAGATTTGTGCTTAGCTTTCAAGACTGTCTTCTTGGGCCTCTCAGAAAATCTCTTCTTTAATGGCTAGCCAGGAAATCTTTTAACCAGACCTGAACTAAACGTTTATGTCCCCTCTTTTTAATGCCTTCCAGACTCATAGTCATCTTGTAGTGTTTTTCATATTTGAGTTTCCTAGATTTGCGGCCTTTCTGGTTTTTGCCTTGTTTATTCAAGCCAAGTTAGTGTTTGAAAAATAGAGACTAAAATATTTTCAAAACACAGAGTGCTTTAAAAATACAGATAATTTTGTCACCACAGTGACATGTTTATGCTGATGTATGTCTATGGTAATCAGTGACATTTTTCTATCATAATTGAGGGATAATTTGATCGGGATTACTGAGTTCACAGGATAGCTAATATACTTCTGTGATACACACATGAAGTATATGACACTTCCATGCAGCCAAACGTGAATGTTTACATTACAGGGTAATGGAAATCAATGACTGATGGCCATGCTTAATGCTTAATTTTGGTATTTTTTTTTTCTGTTGATCCCCAGTCAGATAATTGCTCAACAAAGTTGCAATACCAGCAAAAAAAGGGAAAGGTAGGTTATTGATATTTCATATGTCAGTCCCCCAGTTGTATCAAACTAGTTTTCTTCGTGTACACCACTTCTGCTAGCAGTTAGGAATTAACTACCTCCTGGCTTGCCCTGGAAATTAACGATGTCAGTCTAGCTAAGTACAGCAGCCAAGTGATGCAGAACCCCTCCCTTTACCTAGTTTTGTTCTCCCATGCCTGCTCTAAATGTTACCAGGATCTGTGTGCTTATTGTAAAGCTTTTCTCTGAAAGTGCAATCATATGACTTAGGCACAGCTGGAAATAGGTTAATTTGTTTTCAATTACTGGCTGCTTTCATATTCACACGGGACTGAAATCTTCGCTCCTGATAAGTCACAACTAAAAATTAGTTGGACTGGGGGTGGCCTATTAAAAAAACACAAAAATTAAAAAAAAAAAAAAATTAACTTCAAATTACTGGATTTAATAGAGTTGGGATGACAGTGTCCTGTTAAGGCCACAGCATGAAAGAAAACCTTGTTTTAAGCAGCTGCAGGAAGCTTGCACTTTCCTGTAGTGTCTCAGCTTTAAAATCTTTGTACTTGTTTGCTGGCAGCTTTTTTTGGTGTCATAGTAATAAGCAGACCTGACCTGGGAAGTGGGGACGTGGCAAACAAATAAATAGCGACACTAAAAGAAAAAAGCATGGTTTATGCTTGTTTAACAAATGGGTATGTGACTGTATGTTGTGTTGTAAGCTTAAATTCTGACAGCAGGTAACAGTCAAGTGCAGTTGCGTTACTCTACTCTGAAAATGTGAAACATGGGTGCTTTTAGTTACCCGGCAGCGTTGTGTTTTGATGAAGCAGCCAGTTGTTTGCTCTTGCTGTTTGCTGCAGGAATAGAGAACTGATGTCTTAGCGGGGAGAAAAATAACTGGAGGAAATGTTGGATGGAAAAAATATTTTCGGTATTGCTGTGTGTGGTAGCATGACTGTTTGAGGTCAGTATTATTCAAGTATTTGGCCGGTTAGATGCTGGCTGTGAAGTTTTTCTGCTAACAAACAACTTCTCATGAAACCCTTTAATCGCGTCACCCCTAGGGATCTGCAAGTTTGCTATGGAGAAATATTTACAAAGATGAATGATTTAAGACTGCCTTTAAGAAGACCTTTCACAGCCAACAAATATGCATACTTGCTGGTGGATCATAGAATCATAGAATCATAGAATCATAGAATCATAGGGTTGGAAGGGACCTCGAAAGATCATCTAGTCCAACCCCCCTGCCAGAGCAGGGTCACCTAGAGCACATCACCCAGGAACGCGTCCAGGCGGGTTTTGAATGTCTCCAGTGAAGGAGACTCCACAACCTCTCTGGGCAGCCTGTTCCAGTGCTCTGTCACTCTCACAGTAAAAAAATTCCTCCTGATATCCCTCTTGAATCTCCTATGCTCCAATTTACATCCATTACTCCTTGTCTTATCACTGGTCATCACTGAAAACAACTTCTCTCCATCTGCCTGACACTCCCCCTTTAGGTATTTGAAGACATTGATGAGGTCACCCCTCAGTCTCCTTTTCTCCAGACTAAAGAGACCCAGCTCCCTCAGCCTTTCCTCATAAGGGAGATGTTCCACTCCCTTAATCATCTTTGTGGCTCTGCGCTGGACTCTCTCAAGCAGTTCCCTGTCCTTCTTGAACTGAGGGGCCCAGAACTGGACACAATACTCCAGATGTGGCCTCACCAATGCAGAATAGAGGGGGAGGAGAACCTCTCTTGACCGACTCNGCACCTCTCCTGTTGCCCATGACTTACTGTAGATGATGGAGAGTGGCCTAGCAATGACCTCCGCCAGCTCCCTCAGCACCCTTGGATGCATTCCATCTGGACCCATCGATTTATGGATGTCCAGATTACTCAACTGATCCCTAACCCAATCCTCATCTATCATGGTAAACTCCTCCTCTATCTTGACTTCTTCTGGGGCTATAGGAACCTGGGGCTCGTGGGGAAAGCCTGCAGGAGTAAAGACAGAGGCAAAGAAGGCATTCAGCACCTCTGCCTTCTTTGTATCCTCTGTCACCAGGGCACCCACCTCATTCAATATCATCATGTGCATGCATTTCTGTGCCACTTTTACAGTAATGCTAGTGATTTTTCCCTTTTCACTAGTAATGTTGTTGCAAAGTTACAGGCAGACAGTACTTCTCCACTGCTTCTTTTGGGGTGGTGTTCTTAGTTGCTGGAGCCTCCGGTCTCATCACGCATCTCTGCCACATGGGGAAGAACACAACTTAATACTAGGGGAAAAACTAGCTGAAACATAGGTTTTGTTTAAGCGCTGGGAAGTCATTAGTCATTCTTACCACCTCTGACTGCAAAGTGTCATGAATTAGTATCTGTTTCTTTTGAAAACTCTTTCCCTTACTTATATGTCTCCCCTGTTGGCTTACAGTGAAAAGCAGCTGTTGAAGACGCCAAAGTTCTTTGTTCTCTGGTAGCCTGGTGTCAGTTCAAGGAGGAGATGATCTTTTCAGCGGGTGAAAGAGGCTACTAAAAGCTTACGGGGATTTTGTCCGTGGTAACTTCTGCTAGGGGCACTGAAAGTTTTCTTCCTGCGTTTCAGCTGGGGATAGCTGAAGAATAAGTGGATTTGTGCATGTGCATTTAGAGATGACCTTTGAGAAACCTAAGGTAAAATATGAAAAAAATTGCTAGGAGGGCCATGTGATCTTTCTGTGGGTCAGTATACAATGGCTGTAAGCCCCAGGATTTTCATCTCAACACCAGGCAGCACCTAATAACGTGTTATGACATCTCATGGCCCTGGGGTATGGGGTCAGTATTACAGCCCTAGCTGTCTGTGGTGGTTATTGTCCTGCTTTCTGTCGCTAGTTAAGGAATACATCAACTACATTATTTTTTGATCGTGATAGGTACAGCCTACCAGTAGATGGTCTCTTTTCTTCAGTATGTAGAAGTATGCCAGCTGTCCAGAAATATTTTGTTAACAAAATGTCTAAATTAGCCCTTTGTGTAGATACTCAAAAGGGTTGCTTTCATGACATGGACTTCATCTGAAATGAATGTCTTTGCAGACTTGATGTCACATGGGAACAAGGGCCGTTCTGCTTCTTCAGTTGTCTTCTTACACTGGTTGAATCACCTTGTATGGTTTAGAGAAAGTCAAATATGAGGCAAATCTTCAGTGGGCACATGAATATGTTGAGTCAATGTTTTGTCATAAAGATGTCAGGTGGCTTAATTCTCATTCACTTCTAATCAGTGCAGTTTTTACTGAGCACATATGAGGCTGGAGAGCCTTTGGGTCAGATCTTGGAGCTGGTCATTCATGGGCCTAGCTGGAAGGGAGATATGGGAGTATGGCACTTGACTGGATATAGTTGTAGAGGACTGTAATCTCAGGCACTCTTCACTGAAAGAAGAAGCAACAAGCCTTCTTGGGGTTTATGATCTCCATATGTCATCTTTGACAAGAGTGCCACAAGCTGTCTTCTATTTTTGGGCACTCCCTAAATTAGTTAGGAAATGATGGACCCTTGGGCTTTACCTAGTAACAGTGAACACGTGAAGTCTTACATTTGATGTTTGAAAGCCCGACGCGGGGACCTACTCAGGATTTATGTTCTGCTTCAAGTTTCTGTTATTTCGGTAGTGACCCTGAAAACCCATCATTTTATAAGCAGAGAGCAGACACCTGCTCCACATCTGTCCTTCTGTTCATCTGCCTTCTGAAGCTCTTCTGCTGTTTTTACAGTTACCCATCTTTTGTGTTCCTTGCCAAAAAGTTTGTGGTTCTCAGTTGCCATTTCAGGAGACAAAAGGATAGTGAGAAATCTCCTGTGACTAGCAAGGTAATCTTATTAGTGGCTTTTGATGGTATTACTTCTGTTGCAGAGCATCTTACAGCATTTGGTTAATTTTGA
The DNA here is from genome assembly GCA_013400135.1 of Rhinoptilus africanus. Classification (NCBI taxonomy): domain Eukaryota; kingdom Metazoa; phylum Chordata; class Aves; order Charadriiformes; family Glareolidae; genus Rhinoptilus; species Rhinoptilus africanus. Next base: position 202,547 of record VXBO01009751.1, read on the forward strand.
CTTCTCTCCTGAGCTCTCCAACCATTTTTCAATTCTGCTGGAGCACCAGAGAGGCATATGGGCAATACTGCATGCTCCTAAGGTCTGCTTTAGCTGCAATGTATGGAACAGAAATGTGGTTTGGGTCTTCTTCCTCACCTCCTAGTCTTACACTGGCTTTAAAATCAGGAAAAAAAAAATGTTCAGACGATTCAGTGCTTATCATTTTCTTTCCAAATTATTTATTGGAAGTATCATTGATTCAGACAATTATCCTTGGTATCCTAAGTGCATCTTTTTGAAATTTTAATTTCAAAAGTGATCTTGGCAGGATTCATTGCTTTTTAGTCCATAATCCAGTTGAAAAACTAGTAGCGCTTCTCTTTGTGGAAAGCAGAAAGTCTTTTCAGATTTCGTGGTGGCTAGTATAAAGTGACGCAAACCACCGTCAGGTTTTCTAAATCAAGTCTCTTGAGACTTCAGTTTCTCTATAATTCTCTCTGACTGACCTGAGCCCTGGGCATTGAATGGGTGTTAGATGGAGGTTTAATGCATGTGAAGGATGTGTAAAACTGCGCTGTGTAAAGGTGCTTGTGTTTGTGGGATGGAGCCTGGATTGTTCCAGGTGTGACACAGTAGATGCTCTGCAAGTAACTGCTCTGTTTCAGAGTAGCAGGTTTTTGGGCAGACATAAATTCAGTGAGCACAGTGCAAGACAGAATCCCATTGAAGTGATTCTGACCTTTTAAAAAATACTATTTGATAAAGCATAGATGCTCAGGTAGATAAATAATCTCAATTAAAAAATTACAAGATAAAATAAGTATTACTTTTGATGAGATACTGTGCAAGCAGTGTTTTTAGTTAACTGGAATTATGTAGCCTGTATTTCAAGTCAAAGAGGCAATGAAACCAAAGGTACATTTATCCGTTGCGTTTTGGATGACAAATATGTCTGAAAGTTGTGATCTTCTGTGATGCCAGCAGACTATTAAAAAAAAAAAAAAAAAAAGTAATTCAATTGAGCCCTTGTGCCATCATCAGTTTGCTGTGTGGTTCAAAAGATTGACAACCAGACATGCGTGAAATGTTTCTAAATTGTTCTGGAGTTTGAAAACTTGGAATTATGGGTGTTGTCTTTTAGATGCCTTTTAGTTTAAAACTAAAAGACGAGACCATATACAGTGTTGGAGTGAGAGCAGTGGTGTGGTGGTATTTTTCTGTTAGCAGATATGGGAGTGGAAGTCTTGTTATTCTGGTAGCTTCTGAATGTTAAAGTTCATCAAACAGTGTTTGCAAGGAGAAGAAATAAAATTAAACGGATGCTACAGCCCTCTGTTTCTAGCTCATGTAAGCACAGCAGCCACGAAAAATCCAAATTTCTGGAAAAGAAGGAATGTTTATTATAAAGAGTCTCTAGTCGCTGTACAAAACAAACATCTGGTAGCCTGTGTAAGGAAGGTTCATTAAGTCAGTTTATTTATGCTTATCTAAACCAGTCAAGATGAGTTCAGAACTAATTTACTAATCTTTCTGAGTTCCTCCCCTTGCATGGGAATACACACTGATTCAGACCTGGCCTGCAGTTATGGATATATTTACTTTGGTAGCTATGACTTCCAGTGACTTCAGTGACCCCAAAAACGTCTCCTGAGACAAGATATTGTCTAATTGAAAAGACAGGAGCCGTGCTGAACAGGATTTTACATGTCTGCCACTTGTACCAAAATCTGTGATAATACAGATATGCCAGGGTCTGGAGGGAGGGGTTCTTGGTCTGTCCCGGATCTTCAAGGATGTCCCTTTATTAATCTGAAAAAGTCTGTTTCAGTTCTTCATGGGTTATTTCTGCTGGTTAAGTGATGCAGCGGAGCATGACAGGCGCACCAAAGACTGCTCTGATATCCAAAAATAAGTATCTGTTTTCCTGAATCATAGAATAGTGTAGGTTAAAAGGGACCTTTAAAGGTCATCTAGTCCAACCCTCCCTGCAATAAGCAGAGACATCTTCAACTAGGGCAAGTTGACCAAGCTGACCTTGAATGTTTCCAGGGCTGGGACATCTGTCACCTCTCTGGGCAACCTATTGCATTGTTTAATACCCATTAGGGACACCACTTGTCACTGATCTCCACCTTGACATTGAGCCATTGACCAAACCACGTATTCTAACTCTCTGTAATTATACCACAAGTACCACTAGTTTTCTTTTGTAGGAAACAGTCCTTGGTTACAGAAATGAGTCATGCTACCATGAATTGAGGTGCTCAACAGCTTTTCAAACATTAGACCTTATATAGTGGAAAGGAAAAAGCCTGGTTCGGAATCTAAAGAGGGAGAGCAGTACCTAAACAGTGATAAATTAAACAAAAAATTAGGGAAGACAGATTGGAAGGTAAGTGTAGGAAAGGCAGATAAGAATGACAGCATCATAGCAAATGCCTGCTCTGTGGAACGAAAGAATTAACAAGGTAATAAATGCTGTAAACACATCTTATATAAGACTTAGTGTTTCGTGTTAAAAAAAGGTTTATTATGATTGCCATAATGAAATTTGCAGGAAGAAGAAAGGGATTTTTGAATAAAAACTTTGCCCAGTGCTTTAGTTCCAGAAGAAGAGACTTAATTGAAAAAAATGCATTTAATTTTGGAGTAAGAATTTGACTCATCTTCTGAAAAAAAATTGCTATGGTGATAGCTAATTAGGTGTACAGAGAATTTGGGTTGTTTATAAAGTCGATGAGACAGGTCACTCCAAACTGTAGAGAATAATAAAGATTAAAATGCTATAACATTAATTTTCCAAGTGTAAGCACTGCAGTGCGTGAGAAGAAGGAGCTGCATGATAAGATCAGACTTTATAAAGCTCTACAGTAACTACTGGAACCAGTAGGAAAGGCTACTGTTCATTGTTAGAGCATTATTAATATATATTAAAATAGTGGTTGTTTCTAGGTGGCTGAATCCATCTTGCATTAGCTGAGACACTTGTCGCAGATTATCAGATTCTCTGAAAGCAGAAATAAACAAACCAAATCAGTCAAACCCACTGCATTTCAAAATGTACTTTTCTTTGTTTATTTTAACAAGTCTACTTAGTTTTAACTGGGTATGGTCCCAAACTTGAACTCTACGTCTAAAATCCTTAAGAAAATTTTGAATTGGAGTTTGGACTTCACAGATTTTATTTTCTTAGTTAGAAAACGCTTCCAGACCTTTGCCTGCGCTGCGTATTTATTCATGAGAAGGTAATAACCCTTTTATATTAGGTGTTATATAAACACGTGTCAAAGACCCAGCATTATTTTTTATTGAGCTGCAAATAATGTGCAGTTTGGAGTCAGTGGTTTGGGGTTTTTTTATTTACTGAGTGCTGCTGGCATGCCGATCCCCCGACTGAACAGGCAAGAGGGAGTCTGTGCTGAGAGCAGCACCCAAGCTTCCCGCAAGGGCAAAAACAGTTGAGAAATACTCTGCTGCCTTTTTCCTCTTTCTTTGCTTTTTAGCCTTCCTGATTGAAATAGACTCCTTAACAAGTAATTCCTGTAAGGGTATCGTCGTTTGGTGGTATGGTGAGGGAGCGGAGAGTCCTGAGGAACCCGTCGCCCCTGAATGTGCTGGGAGAAGAGGAGCCCTCCTGGTTGTCTGCAAGGGCGTTTGACAGGGCATCCTTCCTGTGGTTCTCCCTGCTATAAAGCTCTCCCCGTCCTTGATTTCTGGTGGGAACGTGGGGCTTGTTGACCTTTCATTTCAAGGAGTTCCTGTGTTACACTCTAAGCATCTGGAACTCTTCCATAGTTTCAATTAGGAATGATTGCCTTCATAAGCCAGTTTTGTAAATATAGGTCCTAACCAGTATCGTAGACCTTTTTTCTTCAAAGAGCAAGTAAAAAGTGCTGAGGCTGTGCCTGGAAATTGAAAAGAGGATTTTGAGTCTGATGTAGAATTTCCCACTGGAATTTGGCTTGAAAACCTCTGAATTTGGACCTGATTTGTAGCAAAACCCAACGTTACTCAGGAATGATAGTAGTTGTCAGTACACAGGAATCCAGCTCTTAAGGAGGTTACAGTTTGCCGTTTTTTTCCTATTTATTGTGGATTTTTTCCCAATCTAGAGTACACCAGTGGAATTTCTGTGGCTATAGAGCTTTCCGTACTAATTCTACAAAGCTAGTTAAGCTTTTCTTTTTTAGCATTACATTGATGGCATTGATAATGGTAAGTACAAACAAGGAAGCAGATGAGAGGTTTTAAAACATCAGATTAGAGTAATCACAATGTAAACATGTAATACACTGGAATAATCAAATGGCTTTCCAGTCTGATGGATTTTCCTGCTGATTGCATTAACCTTTCTTCCAAATGTAGGTGGGATAGCCTGCTGCCTGTCTTGGTAATGTTCTTTTATGATTTTACACGATCAATTACTTGTTAACTTTCTTACTCAGAAGGCAGTAATTTGTGATGGTGTTCCTTTAAAAGGCTGTCTTTGATCTCCTTTTCCAAGGGTAGCTGGCACTATTTTTGTACTGTCTTTTCAGCTAATATGTTTTTTTAAAAGACAGTTGGAAAAATTTTGCTGGTTTCACATTTATCACTTGCGCTGTGGTTGCCAGGAAATTACATGGGTACTATGGGCTTGTATAGCATTTGAATTTTTTTGTCAGCTTTCTGTCATATCATGTAGTCTCATATTCAAATATTAAAGAGAGAAAAATAATTGCAAGCTTTTTAAGATCACCCTCCTCTTCACTGGAAGGAGAAAGGGAAAAATGTTCTGCACATGTAGAAGTGAATAGAGAAAAACGAACCAAGTTCATATTTTCTAATGTTTGCTTTCTAATCCTTGGTGAATGCCTGATTTGGAGTTTAGTGATGGGGGAAAACTTCTTCTATGCCTGTTATTAAAGATAAATTATATTTCTGTTGCTGGGAAGAAGGTATTCAGTAGCTTGTTAAAAACTGATGTTTCCTCTGCCACGTAGATTTGCTTGGTTTGTTTAATGGAACACTTAAGTGAAGTTTTATGCACTGGCATTTTCTCCAACACTGAAGACAATTTTGTTCAATTGGATTTTTAAACATTTGAAAATTGGAATAAGAAAAGCAGCTTTGTTTGTCCTGGATAGGATTTTAAAAACAGGAACAACTCAAAGTGTTCCGTATTAAATTTAATTAATTGCTACTCATGGGCAATATGGCTGAGTTATTGTTGCAGTGAGACCAATAACTTCCGAAATTTGGAGTTCTGTATGTTGAGACCTCAGGTAGAGCTTTGCCTGAGAGTGGTTTGATTATTTACTTTAAAAAATGTTTTTCTTTATTTCAAAAGGGTATTGAAGAGCATCTCACTCATGGATTTTTTAATGCTTTTGGTATTTCCATGGCTAAATCTTTGGTAAGAATTTAGTCTGGTTTATTGGCAGTTAAAAAAATCTTTACTATTTGGTACCTGCTTAATGGTGAGATACATGCTATTAATTTGATCTCAGTCTGTTTTCTGTTGCACAGATGTTCACATTACAAAATCATTATTGTCTACCAGTAATCAGTGCTCCTATCAGAAAAGCCACTATAGGAGTGGGAACTAAATGGGTGTCTGAAGTCTCATCTTATTCTAGAGACAGTCTTTCCAAACGAGCAATAAAGGGGACTGTGGGAAGAAACGCATCTTTGGTCCATCCGAGTTGTCTGTCCTACAACTAAAGGGAATACTCCAGCCTGACCGCTCACTCGCTCAGCACCAAGCCTTTATGAATTGAATAATTATTTTTAATGAATAGCAGGGGGAGTTAAATCCTTATGACTTACTTATTTCTCCAGTGTGCTGAAAGTCTGTTTCCGTAGCGAATGTGAACTAGTGATTTGTGATAGGAGTTTGAAGTGATGTCGTTGTGCAAACCTGTATTATGGTCAGATGAAATCTGACCAAACTTTTCAGGAAGGTTTGCATTTGGTTATGAGAAAATAAAGCTAAGGAGTTAGTTCTGACCTTTGGCTGAAAACTGAAGTGAACGTACACGGTGGCTACCCTAAGTATTAATGTATTTAAGTGTGCATGCTTTGGGTTTTTTTCTGAAACTTGGAAAAATATGTATAAAATGGAAGAGTTACTGATTTCTTTGAGCTTTGTCTTCTTTATATATGGCATAATACTTTTGGATTTACTTAGAAAGTGGTGAAATGAATGTGTCTTCCCCAGATAAAATGTTGGTCAGAGTGAAGTTATTAGCAAAATTCCCATTGAATGAGGTGGAAGCAGAATTTCGCTGAAGCCCAGGAAATTCAATGCCAGATTAAAAAAGAAACCAAAAAACTAATTCATATTTGAAAAAATATGTGTGTCTCATAAACTTCATATCCTTATTAAAATTAAATGTATTAATTTTTCATCAAACTAAGTCCCATCTCTCTTCAGACAATATTAGTAAGTTAAATCAGAGTTGTTTATAGAAATTACTTGCTCACTGTGTTCATAAAAACAATTGATAACACACTAATAAACACCCCTCCAGTTTGACAGCCTTACTGTGTCCATTTATGCTTCCTTTGACAGGGAAAATAGGTCTTTGACACAAAATATTAAAAGTGTTAATCCGAAATAGGTGAGCTGTTCATATTATCCTCATTCAAATAACGGAATTTTGGAAAGCAGAAGCCTTCCTTGTACTTAGTTTCAGAGTGACTCGGTAACACATATTTTTGTTTTAAATTTGTGCTATACTGTGACTCATAGAAAGATTTTTAAAACCAAAGTGGAGATGCTGTCTCTGTTGTTTTCTTGTTCTGAGAAGGGAGAACTATCAGCTCCCATCGGAAAATGTAACCCAACCCATCTGTAAGAGAGCAGCACTGAAAGAAATCCTTTACAGCTTGTTCCTAAGGGACAAGTGGGGCGGTTCCTGGTGGAGCAGGGAGGAGTAGTCCTGCCTGTGGGACCTCCACAGTCACCCCTCTGTCAGAGACCCGCTGGGAGCCTGGGAATTGTTATTCCTTAGCGCTCTTAGGGAGGATGGAGCGATGGGCAATGCTGTGCCCAGCTGGGATGAAATGGCTGGTCTAGTAATAACACGTGCCTGTGAAAAGGGGAAGGAGCTACTGTCCCAAAAGTGGTCCCATGCTACTTGGACCAAACGTGCAGAGGGACCTGTGTGAGCACATGAGGAATGAGTGGAGCAAACCATTTGGCACCCCATGAGCGCTAGAGCTGGAGGCGAGAGGGGGCCCTGACTCCCTGACCCCTCTGCAGAGAGGAAAGCTGCTGCTGGGGCAGGGGGAGAAAGTCCTCCTGTATTTTCCCTCCGCTTTTTAGCCTCAGTGCAAGGCTGAAACAAATTTCTCAACCCAGAAGGTGAAACGAGAGACTGATGCTTTCTGGGTCGGTTCTTTCATATTTTAAGAAGAGATGATTTGATTTTTAATTTTATTTTTTTTCTTTGAATAGGCAAACTTCACTTCTCCCTGCTGTGTGGAGACAGCAGCCTCTGTCTCAGCAGAGGGGAAAATGAGGCACCTTGATCAACAAATGAGGATAGAAAGTAATCCTCATTACAGTTATTTCTGCTGTACATTGCTCTTTGGGAAAGTGGCTCTTACTGATGATTGCCCTGTAGTTTTTTTGATAAAAACCATTTTCCTTGGTAGTATTTTAGCAGTTGTATGTTACAAACCATTTTGGCTTGGCTCTTTCTTTCTTTTCTTGCCTTGCCTTCATCTCTGCTACTCATTTCTTTCATAATTTATCTAAACAGCTTTCCACCAGTTCTGAGAGATCATACCCTTCAAAGCCAAATTGTATTTCTTAACTCTCATACTCCTCCTGAAGGGCTGGTTTTACCTTTGGAGAGAAGATTGTTTTACCTCCGCGAGTATTTTTAGTTAAGCATTTTTCCTCTAGGCGATTTCAGATGGTCTCTACTGGATCTTTAGTAACATACCTGCTAGTATGTTTTATTTTAAGATGTTATTTGTAGTTTTGCTATAATCTGGAGATAGCCAGAGGCTGCACCTCCTGTAAGAAAAACATTTTATCCTTCTTAACATGAAGGAACTTGCTCATTAACTGCATTTGACTTAATGTTGTGAGCTTAAACACTAACTTGAAAGCTATTAATAGGATATTTGGTTTAAAACAAGGGCATAATTCACAATAATTCAGATTTATGTGGTAGCATTATGTAACAGCTGAGTTTAATAGACGCCTCTAGTGTATGTTTGGCTATAACCTTCCAGATTGATAAAATTATTTGTTTGAGATTCTTTGGCTTTTTTATTCCTCACAACTAGGAATTGCTTAGTTATGAACTCTAAAAGCTGGATCAGTTTGTTAAAAACATGCATAATAACGTAAAGAGGATTTTATTTTTTTTTCTTCCTATGTGCTAGAATTTATGTATTTATTGTTAGGAGCAAAGAAGGCTAGTAAGGCAACTTTCACATTTCAGCATCCACCTAACTCCCGTTTCAGGCAGATCACAGGGGTTGCCCAGGGAAGCTGTGGATGCCCCATCCCTGGAAGTGTTCAAGGCCAGGCTGGATGGGGCTTTGAGCAGCCTGGTCTAGTGGGAGGTGTCCCTGCCCAGGGCAGGGGGGTTGGAACTAGATGATCTTTAAGGTCCCTTCCCACACAAACCATTCTATGATTTTATGATTCTAGCCCATGTTCTACTGGTGCTCCCCTCTCCCAGTCTGAGTGGAGTGGGCAGTGCAGTACAAGGCAGAGAATGACTGTGAGTGACTGGTTTTCGTTGGTAACTCAGGCACACCTATTCTGCAGGTGAAGCTCTGTCTGCGATAGCAGAGCTCTTTACGGCTAACTAGGCTTGTGAGAAGACAGAAAAATATTTGCCCTTTCTTTTGACATGCTGTAGAGGACCCTGTTTTCCTCACAGTTTCTAAATAGAATAAATTCACGTTGTAATTTTTACTTTTGTTGGCATTTGTTAGTGGAAACTACACCAATTTTGTTGTCATGTTGACTCCATGAGATCCTGACAACATAGATGTCTGCCCTCACCTTACAAGCAGGCAGAAACTGTCAAGCACACATTTTTTCCCTACTCCTGTATAGGAGTATTTTTCCCTACTCCATGATAGTGGAAGATGTGGTACTTTCAAAATGGTTGGTAACTGTGGTCTTCTTGGTAATGACTACTGGAAGTGCTCTGAGAACACTCCTGAAGTTGTACAAGCCTCATCCGAGATGTTAATCATCAGGAGCAAAGAATTACCCTCTTGCCACATTAAATTAGATTTTAAAATTTTTTTGTATCATCTCATAATACATTGTGTTACTATTACAATATGTTAGTGTTGTTCCCTTTATCTTGTTTCTTCTGGGAAATGCCATTGGGAAAGCCATCGCCTCTTGAGATTTGGAGACCTTCTTGGACGTCCAACTGACAGGAACAGGCTTTTAAAGTCAGAGACTCAGAATCTTTCACATACATATTTTACACATACAAGGAAATGCATTAGATTTTAATTTTAAACAGCTCATGGACTCTGTGTGTGTGTTTGGATGGGTTGTGCTTGTTCATATAGGAATAATGTCTTGGTAACTACCTAGCTTACTATTTCAAGTTTTACGGTCGTTTTCTTGGCATTCATTTTTCTATGTTATTAATGAAAGTTTTAGCTATTAGCGGAAATATTTCTTGTAGAAGTTTTCCGTGGAAGCTGTGCTAAACTTCATGCTTCCAAAAGTGAGAAGCAAATGTGTGTGAACTATACACATGCACAAACTGTAAAACAAATGTGTGTAATCTAGCTACTGCTCTTTATTAAATACTTGCTATTGTATGATTGTTTTCAGCTGCCTATCACTTCACATGTCTTTAGCTTTTGGAGTGAAGTTTTCCATGTTGGCTGCCTGCACTCCGGTATGTTTTATTTTAGCCAAAATGGCTACACGGTTTCCAATAATAAGATTAATAAAAATCATATTTTGCATTTGTGAAAAAGAAATACTCTGGCCAACTTTTCCTGAGAAGCTTACGGTCCTCCCTTATTTAGAAATTTGTCAGAAATTTGTTTTTTTGCGTTGTAACTTTCCAGTGCTACCAATAAATACTAGTAAAACGTTGCTCGTCTCACCTAGTGTAGCCACATCAAACTAATGCAATGAAGAACTCCATTAAAAGCCCCTGAGGAGTTACACATTTCTCCTGTCAGAGCAGGGTCTGAACAGAGTTGTTAACCAGGATTGAGGCCATATGTTGAAGGCAAGGAGGAAAAAACAGTATCAGACATTCATATTTCACTTGTGAAGGCATTTTTATCCTGGACAATGAGAAAAACATAAATTCTGTAAAATAAATGCTGTGCTGGGGAGTGTTTGGAAGACAAGGTGCATATGAAGAGGTGTGAGCTTCTGGGCTGCTGGACTCCAGGAGCAGCAGGACTTGGGTTGTCTGGAATTCTGCTGTGAAACCTGTCAGTTTGAGTAACTTTAATGCATATTCCCGATTAGGCTGAGGATGACACAATCATTTTTAGGAACTTGATTTGAAAATCTTAATAATGTTTTCTGTACTATGTCTTCAAGAGTATAATTGGAGAAGGAAAAGTTTCATTGTGCTTTTATCAATGTGAGGCTTGTATGACTCCGCTGCTTCAGAGTATCAGAGACCGTGGAGAACTTTTGCAAGTCTTACCAGACTCAAACTAGAAAGGCCACCTTTTTAACTTTTGGTTTTATTTGTTGATTGTGTATGTATCATTTTTATTTGCATTTTAGAAAAATTAAAGAATGATTTCTTAATTTCGTGAAATCAACGAACTGCAGTCTCTTGAGTATGCAAGGATCTGTGCAGGAATACAGGAAAAATTCTTTACTTTTACATATCTCTAAAATGAGATTTTCTGTCTATGTTATGTAGGATTTTTTTTTACACTTAAAAATGAGTTAATATTCTGGAGACTAAGTGGAGAATATTAATTCCACATAACCATATTTAAGCAATCATTTATTTGCTTATGTGGTTGGGTTTTAGAACTAACTGAGTAAACAAATTCTATTAACATAATTTCTCTGAATAAATTTACATTTAAATAATGCTTTTCACCATTAAAAAAAAAAAAAAAAGGTTTGTGCCTTCGATGGTGCAGCAAACATGCATGTGCTCCCAGTCCCTTCTTGTACCCCTTTGCGGAAAAACCCAGTGTGATTAATGAGTTGGGATGCTGCACAATTTATATGCTTTAAGAAAAAAAACACGTGGAAGAGTGCTGCTGGTCAGTATTTGTTAACAAAGTGACGCATGATTTCAAGAACACTTTGTGTTCGTGATTCGTGTGAAATAGTTTGTTTGCAAATTTAGCCCCAGAACTAAGAGTTGGGCATCCTACGTGAGTACGCCAGAAATGTGCAACATCATACTTGAGGAAGAGGCAGGTGAAAGCATTGCAGTGTTGCTTCAGAAGTGCTCTAGTCATTGTGTGAGGGGTCGACCAGGTGCCTTGCGTTGTGTTATGGGTTGTGCTCCACATCTGGGTGGGCATCTTTGGGGCAGGCTCTGGAAACATCAGGTCTCCTCTGATGATACCTGTGGATCCTTCCCACTGTGAGCTGGGTGGAATTTGGTGAGGAACTGGGTTTCATCCCCGTTTCCCACCTGGATGTTGGTTCCCAGGGAAGGCTCACTAGTACATCTAGCTCCACTGGCACAGGAAAGTTGATGTGTACTCTCCAGGCAAATAATAAGCCGTCCCAGTTATGGACCTTGATACTGATACGGCTGTGTTAGCACATTCGCTGGCACAAAGATTTTGTTAGAGAAGAGGGAAAGGATCACACCCTAAGGGAGATGACGATGCTGGTGAAAGCTGCTGGTATCCGTGTGGCCTCCACTGCCTGTCTGTATTTCTACACGTCTGTCTTCAAACCCCTCAAGTAACTAAATCCAGATCATGTTCAGTGTTAGGTATTGGATAAAGATTGATGTAAGCTATAAAGTATTTAAGTAGCCAGAGAAGGATATGAAAAGCTGGAGTTCGTTTAAAAGCTTCCCCAGGAGATGAAATGCTCCTTGTTTGCCAGCTGACACTTCCAGCATTGTTTTCTTAATTTCTAGTAGCACTCTTCAGACTTCAGAGCCCTTGATTATAGTGAGGAAAACAGGAGTGTCAAGCCGATGATGACTGATGGCTTCAGAGAACAATTTTTCAGCAGTTTTATTAATAATAGGCTCTTAAAACACTATGGAAAGTTAAATAACAGGTGAGAACCACCACTGCTGTTATAATTCACGGAAAAAATCAGATCTTGGTACAAGGAAATTTTTTGGGAGAAAAACCCAAACTTGACTGCAATGAGCTGATGCAGATAGTACAGTAATAATGATAAACTTTATAGAGTAAAGTGTTTCTTATTAATGTTTTGCAAGGCACTCCAGAGATTCTCAGTTCTCAAATTAAGCTATAAAAGATAATAGAAGAGCTTATAAAGTTTCTGCACAGTGAACGATTTTATGGCAATAGCTTTGTCTTAATGATGTGAGCAGAGGGCATGTGCCCAACATCTTCACCATTCCCAAGGGGAATAGGTGCAGCAGTTAGATTTTACAGTTTCAGTGATGTGATAGGGGTGCTTTTTTTTTTTTTTCTGCAGCTCTATCATGGTGTACTTTGTAATTAAGTTACGAAGTTAAAAACTTCGATAAAGAAACAGAATTGGAAGTTTACTGCTGCTGTGATTCAGCTGGTTGCAGAAATGAGTTTTAATACAGGGCTCTACACAAAGTCATATACACACGAGTGTGTACACAAATACACGGATGATTTTCAGAGATACTTTGCCTGAATAGCTCTTACAATGATGAGAGGTCATTGCATGTTGCTGTCATATAAAGAGTCCGCACAAAAGCTCCTCTCTGAATTGGGAGAAGGAATGTAGTTTCATTCATTAAGAGGCAGAAAATAACTTGTGTTTTGATTTTTTTTGTTGTTTTTTTTTTTTTTTTTCCTCTGAAGACACCGCTCACCAGACTGCTCATGAGCTTAGAACAGAAGACTAGAAAAATACTTATGGTGTTGCTTGCTTTTTTAATTTGGCAGATTTGTCTGTTTTTTGAAGGGGGGATTAAAAATAAAATGAAGAAACTAGATCCCTTACTTCCTTATAGGGGTGGAGGTTTATACCAGCTGTGAGGACTACTGACTTCCCTGTAAAATGCTCATGCATTGCTCAACTGCTCTCATGTGTTTCAATTAAAATTTGGCATTGTCAGTTCAGATATGTTGTGAGTGCAGTTTGGTGGTTTAGATTATACAGCTGAGTAACGGGAGGCAAAGCATATGTGTGCAAAAAAGGCATTTAGTTGGAAACCGGAGTTGAACTGCATTCAGTTTTTGCCAATACTGCTTTTAAGTTTGTTCTATTTTAATAGTTTCCCAAAGTGATAGTGTTACCAAAAGCCCTCTGAGCTGTCGTGTTTGATGTTTGCTTCTGGCCACAAGGTAAATTTGTTTTGGTTATTTGTTAAAAATCCACATAGTTCTGTCTGCAAATGTGTATTTTATTATTTTTTTTCCTTGTCTGTTCTGTGTGTTTTTAATAAAAAGTCGCGGGGCCTTCTTTGAACTCTAAAATAAGTCTAGAGCTTCAGTCTTGCATGAAGTCTCAACTGGTAGAAATGGGTCCTATCTTGATGTATTTTGATGTATAACGATGTAACAAGAGCAAAACCTTTGACATTTGGTCTGTAATTGAGTTTTAAAGTTGTGAAGATGCACATGCTTGCAAATGACCTGTTACAAATTCTATAATGTGTGCTGAATTAACACGCCAGGGTTGGTTGGTTTGGTTTTGGTTTTGTCATCGTTCTAGGGAACAGATCTCATACACTACTTTGGTTGGTTTTCCTTCATGTTAATTAAAACCGAAGAACACCAACAAACCCAAGCCCATGAGTGTTAAGCTAGAAGAGGTGAAAAAAGTCAGAAAAACACCTATGTGTTTTAGGATTAGTCTTACTAGTTTATGCATATACTGGATAGCAACTTACTCCTTCCAAGAAATCGGACTCTGAAGAAAGTAAGTAATCTTCCATTTGCCTTAGAAAGGGACCTGTAAGCAATTCCCCTGGATGTTATCCCCTCAGTGACAGTAGCCCTGCTGTTATGGTTTGAAGAACCCACAACAGTTTATTGTCATTTAGACAATTATTGTATCACCTGATGACCCCTCCCCAACCCGGAAGGGGAATCATGAAAAACAAGGAAACCCAAGGGCTGAAATATAAACAGATTTAATAGAATAATGCTTAATAATTAACATTAGTAATACTAAAGAACCAGTATTCATCCCGATACCAATATAAATTATATAAGGATTATACTCAGCCCATTCTCTCAGTGGGAAGCTGTGCGCTCCCAGCAGCGGACAGCAAATGTCGGACACTATGAGCACTGCGGCTTTGGCAGGAAGGGAAGGGCTCAGGAGTCCGGAACTGGAGCAAGGAGTTCTCAGGATTGCAGCAATCATAGAAGAGGAGAAACTCCTCATCAAACTTCCTAATTTATTTTGAATGTGAAACTGTTGGCCAGCCTGGGTCAAGTGCACGGGTCTCGCTCCTCCTCATCCCTGCACCTGGCTAGCTCAAAAACACTGAGACCTTGAAACCTGCATATCATAGCTGGCTATAAAGAAAATATTTTCACAAATTCAGGCTCTAGAACCTTCTAAAAATGCAGTTTTCCCTAGCGTTAGAAGATACCTTACCGCAAAGTAAAATTACTTTCAGTAATTAATCCCTGTGTCGCTCAAACCAGGACGAGCTGTTCTGGAAGACAGGAGGGCAGGGCAGAGCGGCCCAGGGCATGGGGTATATATATCCCTTTGAGCTGGAGGTGGGATAATGCAGCCATTGCCAGGTGGGAGCCTCCAGTTGCGGGTTCTGGGATGACCATCTTCCCTCAGAAAGGTTCTCTGACACCTTCGTGTTCCCGTAGGTCAGGAGTGGGAAGAAGCACTGCATTCCCTTAGAGAACGTGAGCGCCGTTTGCAGGATCAGCATACAGCCCCACTGATTTCTGCATCTAAAAAGAATGCAAAGTGTAGATGTTTAGTTTGACGGTAATTAACTTTGAACAGTGTACCAAAGTATTTGGCACGTTTAGAAGTGTTTTAAAATCAAGGTTGCAATTTGTTACTGAGAAATTTTGTAGTTAACCCAGTTTCTGCTCTTGGTGCACGAGCGACTGGGTAACATATGATGGACTGTGTTATATAAGATGCTGAAATTGTTGATCCAAAATTCTAGCTATTTAACTCTTCTGGGATCTTAGTGTTTCTTGTTTTATTTTTGTCCTGTTATCTCTTTTCAGTATTTGAAGTGTTGATACGAAGCCCTTTCCTGCCAGTGCTGTTAGCGGAAAGAACTTATGTACACCCATCTGCCTGTGCCTTGGGCATGGGAAGGGGCTGCGCTGTCAGGAGCTTTTAACTATGTGGTATAGATTAACACAGGTGGGATTTTTCCTGCTTTCCCCTCGGTTTCCTCTAAATAGGTTTGTGTCTTGCAGCAGGATATGGTGGAATAAGAATCATCAGCATCACTGGTTCCAGCTGCCTCCTTAACGGAAAAACTGCATTTTATTTGGATGAGCTTTGCTGTCTCTTGAATATTTTGAGAGGAAGACAGTCTCTCCCCTTCCGTGCATCTTTCCCACCCAGATGTTTGGGTCTTTATTGTGCTTTATTAATAAGTCCAGCACTTTCTTAGATGTAGGGCTGCAATGCAGAAAGCAGATGCTCCTATTAGAAAACATTACATGATATTGGAAGCTTAATTATCAAAGGCAGAAAGTCAGAATCTCTTTGCATTTTCCTCTCATTCAAAAAGAAAAAAAAAGTCAAAAGTATTCTTTGTTTTTATGGTAAGACTTGATGATAAGTTAACAGCTGGGAAATACAAAGCTGCAACTCCATGGCTGAGCAAGGAAGATAATAATTGTTCATCTGCAGAAATCATTATTTTCTTCTAATATGAGATTGCAGTCCTTCTGTTTGTAGCTGTGAAGCTTCGATTACAGGTCTGAATTATTTTTAAATTACATCCGTGTAGGCCCTTCCTATAGGTATCTGTGTCTTTAGTGGCAGAGGATTGCAGGGGGAGAAGACTGGCAGGTAGGCTTGAAAGACCACACACATAATCTTACGAGTATTTGAAAGTAATTCTTATCTTTTTGTGCCTAAAAGGACAATGTGAAACACAAAACAATGTCAGATTTCTGTAAATGCATGGACAGTACAGAAAGAGAACAGGTGAATGGGATGTTTGCCTGAGAGACACATAACAGCGCAATTTTCCTTGATGAAAATACCTATCTTTGAGCAGTTTTGTAAAAAACCTCAGAGTATATTTTATTTTCAGTTAATTTATTAAAGGAGGTACTCTCAGTGTTGTGTTGCTAACACGCTTCTTCAGTTGTATGCAGTTACATGTCTCCGTTGCATCCAGACACAGTATACGAGTATAGCAAAAATGGTTTTAAAATATGATAAGGGTATATGAAAATATAGCTTTTATTAAAAATTACTGGTTAAAAATAGATAGGGTGCTAGATTTAAAAATAAAAACCCTGTTGTTCTTGGTGAGTTGTTTGGTTTTGACGCTTGGGGTTAGAAATACTTCCTGAATCGTATCTGATGTGAGAGAGTCGAAATTGTGTTCTTATGTCTGTGCTCAGCAAGAACTTCTCAACTAGGGGAATTTCACAGATATAACTGATAACAGCATTACTTCCCATGCCTTTATGCAGTTTGTTTATGTAAAAAGCTGTCCTTCAAGGACAAGAAAAAACAGCCTCTTTGCTTTTGTATGTTGAGTAATGAGGGATTTTAGAGAATGAGCTGTGTGATTTTCTGGAAAATGAGATTTAGCTGATCACCTCAGGATACTGCTTCCCAGCTGTGCTCTCCCCTTGAATTTTTTGAGTTATTTTGTGAATTGTTCTCTAACAGCTTTTTTGAAGAAGGCCAGGCTTAAAGGAGAGTATGTTTTGTTAGTGTTGCCTGGAAATAAAGAATCACTGGCCTCTAACTTAGCTAAAAGGATTTCTTTGGCGTGATTTTACAATGCTAGTAGAGTTAGTTTGGATTTGCAGAATGATATACTCATTCGAGAACAAAATCAAATTGATCAAAATGTTCCTTTAGCTTTTTCTCTCTGTTTTACCAGTAACACCTCTGTTCCCGAAGTGTTTTATAGCTCTCCGTAGGTAGAAGTTATATCCATTTTACTGGTGGGATCGGAAGCCTAGAGAGATCAGGTAACATGCCCAAAAAACCAAAGGCAGTATCCCAAGTCCGAGAAAAATATGAGAGATGCTATTTCCAGGTTGAAAGTTGGGGTGACGTTTTAGTTGTGATTAAGAATTGCTGTGACAATTACTTATGACCCGTTGACTGTGGGACTTAGAAGTACATACATTTAAATGCTGAAGGGGCACTTCCTTCAGCATTATTTAGATTATTTAGTAAGCAGAGTTCATTTTCCTTGGCCTGGCATGGGCAAACCCACCATGGTCTAAGGTGAAACTTTTGCTTGGATATGGCTTCTGTAGTTGTTATCTAGTGTCATTCAGAGGATAAAATTCAAGTAGATGCTCTGGAAAGCAGAGCATCTGGAGCCCCTGTTAAGGCAACAGTTTGGGTCCCTGGATTGCTGGACTCTGTTCAGAGCTCAGTCATAGTATAATGACAGAGATACGATTTAAACTCGGGGGTTTTGTTAGAAACTAGGCAAAACGAAGACCTGTTATTAATGGAGGCAAGCAGAATTTCAGATCTCTATGGCTTCATGTATTTTAGTGTGAAAATCAAACCTGGTAGAACCCTCAGGATAAAATTGTCTGAAATCTGGTGCAGTTCTAGAGGAGAAATTTTAGGTATTTGTTACAACAGGGATCCTTCTGGATAAAGTAATACATCTTTTTAAGTTTTCTGTGGTACTGGAAGCAAAATGGATTTGCGCGGTACAGGATCTATATAGGCAGTCTGCAAACGTTGCAAACTGTCTTTAGGTTGGAAGGGGCATACACATCACTGACAGCAGCTGTATTTCGGAGTGCCGTTGTCTCCTGTGCGACTCGCAGTAGCCCTGGGAGCACCCTGTAGCTGATGTGCCCAGTGCTGTCTACAGTTCCTCTTAACTAGGTTTTGCTTGTCTGGGTAACATTCCATTTGGATTTCTTCATGCAGCTACTGACACTGTTAATAAACTGGAAGAATTCTTGTGACGTGGCTTGATTTGCAGGAAACTAGGACTGGCTTTGTGTAGTAATGTGTATAAATTACTGTTGGGCCTTGCTTTTATGTTCCTTACCCTCCTGAGCAGCTCCTGCTCACAGTAGATGGACTTCCATAGCACTGACTCATACTGCCTTCCAGAAAGCTGTAAAATTCTTATCAGTGCTTCTTCAATTAATATGGTGGCAGTTTATGCTACTTCAATTGTATAGTTCATGTTTTATTCTTTAGCAGAAGAAGATTTCCTTTGGTCATGGCCCAGGTGCATAGGATGCTATATCCATCTTGAGAGTGGCTGAGCACCCTCGCTTGGCAGTGGCATACGTAGCAATCCCAAGTGCTGTTCGTACAGTAGTTTTATTCTCCAAGATAGTAGTTTTGTTCTCCAACAACTTCCACGGCCCTTGAGCATCTCTTCAGCATCAGTTCATTTTTCATTACAGTTAGCACAGCTTCACCGATCTCTTCTGCATTTTACATTTGCCGGAATGTGCGTTGTGTTGTGCTTTTTCATTCATACCGAGTGTTTTGACAGACGTTGCACTAATGCTGGATAACTCCTATGAATCTCGGAGTTTTCAGATTCCCATATGCAGTTACTTCTATGCAGTCCCCAGTACTGGTCAGTGGCTGGACTGCACCATTCTGTGTCCATACGCTGCTTGAGATTTTCACATGGGAGATACTGACTTCTCAATTTCCTTTCCAGAACAATCCGAGTGCAGATGTTTCTGCCTTCAGAAATGAAGTGCAACTCGGCTAGGTCCACGCAGTCTGCTTTTTATGAGTAAAGTAGGTATGTGAGTCTGTATCTTCATTGTGTGTATGAGGACTTTTGGCTGCTCTAATCAACTCAGTGGGAGAGGTTGGTTTCGGCTGTGCACCCTTTCCCTGGTGGGTGCTGTCAGTGGAGAGGAAGGCTGCTGCTGGGTCTCCGAGGGATGGGCATGGCTGACAACTGCCTGTTGGCTTCTCTTACGCAGGGTTTCTCGGGGAAGAGGACATGACTATATGCTCTTATTATACCTAAAAACATAGATAAAGACATTGGGAAGCTTGTGTTGACTGTTGAAAAGCTAGGAGATGCATGATGCGGACTTGGAAAATGGAGAGCTCGTAAAAAACATACATTGCTTGTGTCTGTGTGGTGGGTTCTTGAGGTGAAAGGAAGCCAGAAGCAGCATTTTGTTCCAGCAGCAATGGGTTTCTGTGGGAAAGGAGGAGGTCAGAAACATGTCTCATCTTGTGCTTAGCTCCATGTTGACAATGTTTGTAACAGCAGATTGGCAGTGGCTGTGTTGTGTTCCCCTGAGGTGTTTCCTCCCTGCTCGCGCATCCTACGTGGCACAACAAGAGTTTAAACCAGAAAATTCCCTATCCTACTGTTCCTTATCTGGGTGGTCAGGGTCTGCAGCTGTGACTCACGACCACAGGTTTTGAGTGGTTTGCAGGGACACTGGATGCCCTTTGGAGTGTGGCTGGATGTTGGATACTCAAAGTCTTGAAGTATGCAAAATCCTCTGGGTTTCTGGCAACTGCTCCTTTCTCATACAAGCCATGGGAGCACCAGTCAAAAACTTGTGATATTTTCTCCAATCTGCTCAATGTAATTTTTGCTTTTACCAGCCTTCTGCAAATTCAAATACTGACCTTGTGTTGCTTTGGGAAAAGATTAATTGAGACTGGATTCTGCTCTTACTACCTTTCCGTTATTTTGGCAAATAAAATTTAGAGCTCAGGGGTTTTTTTCTGACTGGTCAGGTTCATAGAGCAGCATGATTAATGATTTCTCTTGACAACTTCTGGTAATTACAGTTTTATTAGTGTCCAAAAATAAACAATGCAATCTTCTCATTTGCCCTGCACAACACAGCTTGTACAATTTCTCCCAATAATTATCTCATCCAAACCAAATAGCTTGTCAAGGAGATCTCAGTCAACTTTTCCACTGGGCTTTTACTGCATTCTGTCGGCACAGAGATGGGAAAACCTATGGCTCTTTAGTTTGTTCGTAGAGATAGAAAGTAGAGGACTCAGATTAATTATTTCACTTAACAAGATTAATGGAAGGAAATATGGCGTGCTCTTTTGTATTATCAGTTATTTATAGGATTTCTTCAAGTGAAATACTCCTTGCTATCTGATTACCAGAGGCTGTTCACTTTGTCATGAAGCTGCTAACCAGACCGATTTTTATATCATTGTTTCAGTTTATTGCGTTGCTCCAAAAAAGGAAATAAATAAGAGGAGAACACATATCTGTACTGAAACATTCATCCTTTTGCTTTTAAACTGGGCCTTGTCTGAAGCAGCTTTTGCAGTGTTTGCTGCCACTGACATTTGGGATATATTTTGCTTTATGGAACATTTTCTTAACAGGATGGAAAAAACAATGCTTGGTTTTGGCTATATGCCCTCTTCTCAAGACCTGTTTCCCATTTCAGCTACTGCAGAAAGACCACACCTTGCTTTGGTTGTCCTCCATTTGCCCCAATTCAGGGAGCGCTGTAACAAAATGGAAGGGAAAAAGAATCTTGGACACTATTCCTAAACAAGCTGAAGAGCATCTAAAAGTATCTGTAGGAATATAAATATGTATGACATAACTTAACATAGAGACTCATTTTATATTTCACTGAAATGTACCAAGAAAGTGAAATCCAGCAGCTGTTTAAAAAGTCGCAACTGACCTATACAAATAGTGAAGATAGAAAGTGAAAACAAATGATGTATATGTGTCTGTGAGAAAGACGCGATTAGATAAACGTATTTTAAACATCTGGTTTTCAGTTTGATTTGTGTATGGTCTCCTGTGAAAGTCGCCTTGAGTTTTTTAAGCAGTCTTTGAGTTATGGAGCATAGCATTTCCCCTAGAACCAGGATTCACTTAGCTCTGGTGCGGTGGTATCTTGGAAGGAAGACAAATTATAGAGAGAAGTAAATAAAACGAATGAGGATCACACAGTAAAGCACAGGCCTTACCATCTAAAAAAAAAAAGTAGGTATAACTGGTAGATATTAATATATCTAGTTCAGAAGTCTCTACTGGAAGCAAAACTGAAGGCTGGAAAACTTAGTGAATCCAAAAGGGGATGGAGAGGTGAGCTGTATGTGTGCACATATGCTTCATTTAAAACTGCTTTAGCAAACTTTAAAAGGTATTTTTACAAACACCGTTTTATAGAAACAAAATGTTGGAAGTGTTTTTCCAGGCAGAAACTTCTCAAATATATATCCAAATTTATGCTGCCTTAACCTATAGGAAGTATAGGCTTTACTTCAGCGAAGTGTTCAAGCATGTGGATAGTGCAGTGCTTGTCCTGGCTTCGGGCAGGTTACTTTTTTCCTTGAATTCGGAGACACGCTTAAAAATCTCCTGTTGAGCTGGAGTCACGCTGCCGGCTGGGCCAGCGTTGCTTCCGTCCCGCTTTTAGCCACAGAGCGGGTCGGTGCCAGCCCTGGCCGAGCTCCCACTGGGGGTCTGCCCCTGCATGGCATCTGCCTTCCGCAGGGAGCGCAGGGCAGCACAGCTCAGGCTCTCCACCCTTTTACACCTCTTTCACCTGAAAGCTAGAAATTCAAGCAGTGAGTCCTCCCTTGTTGAAGGTAAACTACGAGTCGCAAGCCGTTCAGTAGCTTTCTCGAAGATGTAAATGTGTGGGCTTACTCTTCAGATACTCCTGTTAATAAATTTCTGAAACACCTTAGGGAAAGCCTGTCCTGAAGGATGTCTTGGGGCAGGGGCTATCACAGGAAATGCTTCCCGTGGCCGTAGTCCTTCTGACAACGCATCCAGGGAGTTCCTCGTGCCTGCGTGCGAACCAACAATGTGTGGCCAGAGAAACAGACTGTATATAGTGAAAGGAAATGGAAAAAAAACCCAAAAACCCAAGCTGCAGCATTTACATGTTAGCCAGTGCTTTTGAGTTTTTCAACACATTACAGAGATACCAATCTTGGAAAAAGCAGTATTTCACTTCTTCTTTCAGTGCAAGTTCCTCCAGGCTTGGTCCTGACTGATGATTGCACAATACTTCATTAAATGCAGATATTATTGCAGGATTTAATGACACTCATTGCATACTTTTGTGTCTCAGATTCTTTTTTACAGTGTCCCGTTAATACTGCATCTTCAAATGTTTAGAAAAGAGGAATAGCAGGTTGACTAGCTAAATATACCATGAGAACATGTAACTCGCATAAGGTGTTAAATAGTCAAAATATTTTCTGTTTGCAATTTGTGTGAGATTCAGATGGTGGTGTCTTTCCCAGGACCATACCCGAGAAAAATAGAGAGGATGAAAACAAATGGATTTGGTTTTTCTCTAGGTATTCAATCACGTAAGCACATAGTAGCTGACAATCTTTATAGCACAGCGACATATTTATAAAACACAATGTTTTGCTTTGATTTGCTTCTGAGACTCATTTAACACTGCAGTGGATGAATGGAAGCAGAAGAGAAAGGAGAGTTCCTGTGGCAATTGGAAAGGAGGTGACAGATGGAGCAAAGAGAAAATCTCTAGTCTCTCTAGTCTAGATTTTCTCTTTGCCATCTGATCAGTGTAATGGGACACGTTCCCACTGGGGTCTCCGCAGGTTGTGAAAACTAGAATAGTTACATCTAAGTTCACACCTTACTGTAGTTCTGTTAGTATTGTTTATTTTCCTCTCTCTTTTTGAGATACATATTTTCTCTTTTTGGTCCTTTAAGCAGGTTGGTTTAACATTTCTGCACCCCACTGGTATAAAAGGATAACCGCGTAGCGTCGGTGGAGTTGGCTGAGCCTCCTCAAAATGTGTCAGCAGAGGTCCCGACTCAGCCTGTGTATGCAAACATAGGGGTCTGTTAGGAAACAAACACAAACCTATTGTCTTTAAACATCAGCTTTAATGGAAATTTTCTTGATAGTGTAAAGTCCAGTAGAAAGGTCATAGCTCTACATGCTGTTAAAAATGGAGTTTGCTGTTTTCCTGTTTTGCTGCGGTATCGACTGGGCTGGTTTGTCGTCTTCATCTGGATGCATTCGAAATCTGAGAGATCTGAAATTGTCTTGCGAATGTGACTGATGAAAGGTCTGCCTGTTGGCAGTACTCATAAATTAGCCTGCTTAGCCATAAGCGTGAAGCATTTTCTAAGTACCGAACTTGGTGTCGAGTTGGTGAAGAAGCCCAGCAAGCGCTGAGCACTGCCCAGCCTGGTCCCAGCAGCCGGCTCCGGCTCCTTGCTCGTGTCCTGCCAGCCACCTCCCGGTTCATTATCCGCCAAAGGAGATAAGAGTGCTTTTGCAGTGATAGAAAATGCTCACTTAGGGCAATCAAGAGATATCAGTATCACTCGAGGCCTTAAGGGAGGACTTACACCTGATGCACCTTTTAAATTTTACGGTCTGAATGAAATCTTAAAGTGCTTTAGTGTCCTGTAATGTTGTTAAAATTACATCTTTCTATCTGAAGAAGCAGTGGTTGCTGAAAGTAGAGTTTTTTCACTGTTGGGTTCTTAACTAGTTTAGCAGAAATGCTGCAGATGTGGACACTAATTCTTCCTTTAACAAGTTAATTTTCAAGAAATTAAATGTATTTTATTCTTTAAAGAGTCAGAAGTATATGATATCTAATACAAAGATGTAACAATAAGAGAATTTCTGTGGATGCTAAGGTATTAGCACACATCTCTTAAGCATCTCTAGGATGGGGAGAAAAACTAAAATGCTGAATTTTCAGCAGAAGGCATCAAAACTGTGGATTTATAAACCAAAATCAAAAGTTATAAGGCTGATGAAAATGTGAATGCAAATGATCTGTTCTTATAAATATAAAAGAAACTCAGGCCTCTAGAGAAGAAGCTTGGGAAGTGAGTGCAGCATCCATCTGTAGTCATTACAGAATAGTTAGCACAACGTTAAGAGCCAAAAGAAATACGTCCTGCAGTGTGTGTATATTGTACTTGCGCAGTTGTATGTATTTTAGAATAAAATAACCTCATAGGAAATGGTTATTAGTTGTGTAGGGCACTTCAAAGGGCTGAAAAAACATCTTGAGGAGCTGAAATTTGGGAATAATAGCATTTTAAACACTATTCTGAATTTTTTTATGCATCTTTTTCTGATAGAAAATACTAAATTTAAAGGCATTGTTTTCAGGTTTTTTTTTTTTTCTTAATTTCTACTTTCTCCTCTATTTGGGTAGAAATGGGGAAAACATCTCAAATCTGTTCTGTAACCATATCTGATTGGAATGCAAATTACTAGATTTGAATACAAGTAACTAATCAGTCAGTCCTGTGCTGTGTTTTGAGACAAAAAACTTGTGTTCTCCAGAAATACTGGCGTAACAGAATTGGGGGGTGGGGGGAAGCGACAACATCATTAAGATAGAAAATTCGTCTTTGTTAGCAGTTATCTTTCATTCAGCATGTTCCGAGGGAAACGGCGTTCTTCAGGTGTCAGGCTCACTTAGTTGCAGTCACACACCTGAGAAGAGATCCTTTTGTGTCCCCCAGGAAAGGGCCCTGATGGAGCCCTGGACGGGGGGGGCGGCTGGCTGTGCACTCGGTGGCGCCCGCGGAGCAGAAGGTGCCCCAAAGAGCCTGAGAATCTTCTCTGAAGTTTTGGACCATCTGGGCTATTCAGCCTTACGCTTCAGGGTATAAGCTCGTCTCTAGGTCTTGCAGGTCGGGCTAAAAGGTGAATTTGGGCTGAGGAGCAGGTTATTCACCCCTGCCAGCTGAGCTCGGTCTTGCACTGTTTTCTGAAGCAGTGGGCGCTGGGACTGACAGGAACACTGGCACCCTCTGGTATGGGCTGCTCCAGCACATGGATCTCGGGTCTGATCCGCTACTGCAAGCCCTGGGTAGACTCATTAGCTAAAATCCATTCGTAGCTCATAAAATCATCACAGACGTAGTTTCAACATGCCTCTGCCACTGAACTGGGGGATAGTGAGCCAAGCAGCGCTACATGAAGGAGCAGGATGGCTGGGGAATGAGTGGGTTCTCCTCCCAAGTTCTCTTTTCTTCCTTTTTTTTCTAAAATAATCTTGTCCCTAAACATGTACCTGTCTGCTGTTTGCCTTCACCCCATGAAAGTAAATGTATCCTGGTTTTTAACAGCTGGATGTGCTGCAGCTTTAGTTCTCAGTGAATTGCAGATACTCATGCTAGGGAAAAGTAGTAGGATCAAGAAAAACTTAAACACCTTTCTCTTGTATTAACCAACTTTCTGCCTGTGGGTATTTTTAACGTTGCTGAATGTCAGGAGACATCCCAGTTGCGTCATCTGCGATACAATTGAGATTTCAAACAGATAATCGACAGCACAGACATAGTAAGGTTTTTAACGTCAGAAGACTGTTAGAATGGCACATGTAGTGCCGGCAGACAGTGCTCTCTCTCCCTGCTCCAGAAAAGAAGGGAAGCAGCTATATGAAATGCTAATAATCTCACTGTGGTTTTGAACAGACTAGACTTGAGAGCCTTGAGTATTTTTCCTTTTCCCTTTTAACTGCAATTTTGTTATTGTGTTGCTGCCCCCATCTCTGCTAAATATGGCTTTTGAAATGTAAATCATATCATGTTCTCAGAGATGCATATGACACCCTCAGCACTGTTCCTCTTTGCACTTCAAAGAGCTGTGTGGTCACACTTTGCATCTCAGCAAAATCGCAATATTTGCCTTCTGAAGATCTCCTTTAATGTGTACAATCAATCCCTGATAATGTGTTTTGGGTTTTTGTTCCCTGGAGTCTGTTAATTTTAATGTTGCCACAGGTCATCAGGAAACATAATCTCTTCTTTTTTAATTTCTCAGTGAGCGTGCCTGAGGGGAGAGGAACACAAGAGAGGAGAGACAATTGAACATCACCATTGGCCGAGACCTGAGAAAATGGTGCTGGATGAACAGAGGATTAGAACTTAATTGTAAAAGGGAAATAAAGTCTTGGCAGGCAATTTGCTTCATTTCCGCATTCATCATGGCCCGAATCCTCTGGCTGGCTGGTTGATGGGACTGTCCAACTCTTCCTACTTGGATTCAGTGCAGATCCCCTCTGCCTACGGATCGAAAGACCTGGGGTCAGGTAGGAACTGGATGATGCCAAATACAGGGATGGAAAGAGAAATGGACTCTGGTGAGCTAAGATGGAAGTGACTTGACAGCTCCAAGCTCAGCAGTTGTCTCCAGTAAGGACAGGTTAAGACGGGAATCTCAAGCTTCGCTGGGAGAGCAGTATGCAGGAAGCTGGTTTTCAGGCCACAAATGCTTTCACAGGTAAGGACTTCTGTTTCAGCTCATAGTTTTGGGACAGTTTACTGGAGTTTAGAAAAGAAATTTAATTTCTTCCTGTCTGTCGTGAGTAACACAGTTATTCGTATTTCAGGCCCTCTGAAATGGATGGCCCCAAGCTTTAGGGAAGGTGTATCTCGGCTTCTTTAAGCTGTACTCGTTAACAGCCTAACAACGAGTGGCCTCCTGGGTCAGTATGAAATGTAATCTGTTAAATTGCTCTGATGTTCAACATGGGAGTTTGGCGAGGGAGCAGAACGGACGCGGTTCGTATCGAGAGGCTTCTCAGAAACATGTCAGCTTTGAGCTCTATCTCATCAGCCAGAGCACATCTCTGGGCAGGACTTGGTGGGGACCTTCTCCTTGTGCTCCCTGCCGCACCATTCTCATGCTGCAATGCTTGAACTGGCAAAACCGGAGGGTTTAAATGGTAATGGTTTCACCTGAGTCCAATGTATTGCCCTGTAGATAATGCTGAAAATAACGTAATGAGAAAGGGGATGCCAAGGTGGTGTGTCTCCCTGAGGAAAGCTCCCTCTAGTGTAAAGTCTGCTGGAGTTCATTCAGTGCTTTCCCTGTCGGGGCTGGTTTCTGATTTGAGAGGTGGGAGAAGGAAACAGGCAGGGATCAGAAGATCCTGCTGCTTTGTTTCCACATCTGCTGGCCAGCTGAGACCCTGTAAGAAATACATAGACAATCAACTAGGTATTTCTCTTGCTTTAGTAGGTCTAGATAATGGATTAGTACCACAGTGAAAGTTAGTGATATGCGAGACGTTTATTTTCCCAATTTAAAATTTTTGCCGTTAGAAGAAGTTTACTGATTTAGGGGTTGTATGTACAAGGAAGATCATTTTCTGTCTCGGGCTGCTTTACCCTGGGCTCCTTACTGTTCTGGGAGCTCTTCCTGAGAAGAAGCAGCAAAACTGTTCATTTCCCTGTGGGCAGACTCTCACTTTGTCCTTTTCCAAAGCAGATCCACCCTCACAGAGGCTGGTCCCACCTTTCTGGCTGCAGTGGGCTGGCAGCTCTGTGTCGGGCTGGCTGCACCAGCATGTTGCTTTGGCCCCGTACTGCAGTTCTGAACTGTCTCCGTTGCTTCGCATCGCTTTGATTTACCACACTGTTTCCGTGCGTGTCAGTGAGACGTGTCTTCAAGGAGAGGAAATGGGAAGCTTTACTCCACATGTGGTGCAGCACTGATGGGAGGTCACAGGATCACAGAATGGTAGGGTTGGAAGGGACCTCTGGAGATCATCTAGTCCAACCCCCCTGCCAGAGCAGGGTCACCTTAGAGCAGGTTGCACAGGAACGCGTCCAGGCGGGTTTTGAATGTCTCCGGAGAAGGAGACTCCACCACCTCCCTGGGCAGCCTGTTCCGGTGTTCCATCACCCTCAAAGAAGTTTTTCCTCATGTTGAGATGGAATTTCCTGTGAAGTCTAGGAGCACCACAGGGCCCTCCTGCCTCTCCTTGCAGCTCCCCAACGCCATTCTTGTCACGTTTGCACATCTTCCTTCTATCAGCTCTCTGCCACCCTCAGCTCATTCCTAGGAGTTTTTGCCACTCCTTTGCTCTCCACCAGAATTCCTACTGTGTGGGCTTCTGTTATCTTCCTTACCTGCCCTGCCTTCTGTGGCACTCTCTTTTGCTGAAAACCTTATTACCTTTAGCACCCTTGCAATATTATATTATTTTCTTTCCAGCTTTACATCTTCTGCCACAGTATCTGCTATCCCTTAGCTCCCAGAAGGTAGGGGGTGTTGGCACGGTGAATCAGGGTGCTTGGGCAGTGAGATGTCAGAAAGCTGGTAACCTCGTGACTGCTGCTGGGTGCACCAGACCTGGCAAATAATGCTACGTAAAATGCAGCGAGATGAAACTGGGTCCCTGGAGGCCCAGGACAACAGTCAGATTGTGGTGACAACCCAGCAGATTCAGACCTGTTCTGGAGACTTTAGCAGCGTGAAGGTTGCTTGGTCTCTTGTAAGGAATTCTTACATTCTTTTGGAGTTGCCCTCAGGTACAGATGTTAATAAACATTTTCAAGTCTTGGTAGCTGTACTAAAGAATTATTAAGCATTGAGTTAAGTTGGACCCTGCATTCAGGAGACTTGTAAAGGAAACAGGTTGAAATATTGCTTTATATGAGGAGAAGGCTTCTGTTTCTTCCAACTTGTATCAACTGGATATCCATATTCTCTTTTTGGAGATCTTTCTTGTTCCTTGTTTGATTTACATAATGTATTAAGCTGTAAACAGTGGGTAGGTATGTATTTCTTAGAGAAATTCATTGGACTGTGTTAGGCTAATTTAGAGAGTTGCCATAAAAGTGTAATGGCAGGTGCATATGGTTGCTCCTCCGCTCCTTGCTATACTGCTCCTTTTGTTTTATTGGAATGCCAGTTTAGCTGTGGGAAAAAACAGTAGCTGCTAGTGGTGGAGGAGGCGTGACCCCATGCAGAAGGGACCTAATTTGTACAGAAAAAGCTTTGATATCTGAAACCTGTGCAGTGTCAACACTGAATCTAGCCCATGCTAACTGACTGCAGCTATTGCAACAATCGGAGTAATCATTTCAATTTACAGCTGAACAGAGTGCTGGCAAAAGAAGCCCGGGAGGAGGATGCCTCTGTGTAGCCACCTTCAGAGTATTTCATAAACCTCCTTTCCACCTCCTAATTGCTGTGACCTGGAAAGGCTTACAGTAAAGGCTAGGGGATATTTTGATCCTGTCTGTACGCTCAAGCTTGATTAGGAAAGAGATGGCTGAGCCTATGATGGTAAAAGGCAATTTGAGTGATAGCAATCATGAAAGAGGGAGCTTATCATTCTTCAGAAGACGAGAAGAGGGAACTTGAGAATAAAAGCAATAGCATGCAAGAAAGTAGATTGCATTCAACTCATAGAACTGATAGGTAACACTTCTTGGGTAATACTCCAAAGAGATTCAGGAAGGCTGGCAATTTCTAAAGGAACTAACTTTTTTTTTCCCCCAGTCACAATAAAGAATATTAAAAGCACAAATAAAAGGTGTCCCAAGAAAAAAGGGTAAGAAGAGACAAAATTGCATGATATGAAAATGGAGGACTCGTACAGAAAGTGGAAACTGGATATGTTACTAGAGATGAGTGCAAAAGAACATTAGAAGAATGCAAGGGCCGAATCAGGTAGGCCGAGACACAAAACAAAGTAGAACTAATAAAAGACACAGTAACAAGGAAACATGCTATGTTCTCAGTAGTAATAAGAGGAAGACTGAGTTTCTGGACTACTAGTTTAGAGGGAATGACAAAACCCATGATCTGACAGTGCAGACAGGACCAAGTAGTTAATGACTTTTTTTTTCATCATTCTTTGCCAAAAAGGGTTACCAGTTGGCAAGAAAAGGACTGCTACCTTGAGAAAGGTAAGAACTGATTTATAAACTAATGAGATAGGATAATAGATATTTTAATACAAGCTGTAGCTTATTAAATTATCTCTGCAACATAGGGTGAGATAGCTGAAGCAATATCTGAGCAATTAGTGGTTATACTGGAGAACATTTGGAGGACAGTCTAGGTTCAAAAAAGCTGTGACAGAGCAAGCATTTGCACCTACATGCAAACTTTCCTGAGTCTTTCTTTTTCCCCTTTGCAGTAGGTAGCTTATCTAAATTCTGGGGGAAAAAAGTTTGAATCAAATAATCAAGTAATTTTTAAAAAATAAATAGCCTGTAGATAATAATATGATAAATGAATTTGCATGGCTTTTTTTCCAGAAGGTACCTTGTCAGTGGAGCCTAATTTCCCTGTAAGTAGAAAAATAATATATCTTAATTTTTGGATGACTTTTCATCATTTTGTAAACAAGGTGGCAATATGGGCTACAAGGTGGGTACACAGTTGGCTGGAAAGCTGTTCTCAGAATAATTACTAGTGATTCATAGTCAAACTAGAAGAATATGTCAAGTGGGATTCTGCTCTGGATTGCCTGAAAATATTCAATGTTTTAATTAATGACTTAGATGCATGCAAAATTTCCAGATGACACCGACCAGAGAGAGGATGTAAACCCTCTGAGCGCAGGATTAGAATGCAAAATTACTGTGGTGTATTGGAGAACTGGTCTAAAATAAATATGATGTAGTTCATCAAGGACAAGTTCTAAATTGTGGTTGGGCAGGAATAATCAGCTGTGCAAATCAAAATGTAGAGTAACTGGTAAGGCAGCAGGTCTGCAGAAAACAGACGGGCAGTTGCAAGAGTTCAGAAAATGGCTATGAATCAACAATACTATGCCATAAATGTTATGTTAGAATATATGGACAGGAGTGTGCATGTAAGACATGCAAAATAGTTTTTCCACTCTCCTGGAGACATTCAAAACCCGCCTGGACGCATTCCTGTGCAACCTGCTCTAAGGTGGCCCTGCTCTGGCAGGGGGGTTGGACTAGATGATCTCCAGAGGCCCCTTCCAACCCTATGATTCTGTGACTGTGTGTACCATTTCTCCTCTGTGCAGTGCTCTTCAGGCCCATTGGAAGCATCCAGAGAAGAGTAAAAGGAACGGCCAGAGGCCTAGACAATATGACCCTTGGGAATTGGAAAATGGTCTTTTTCAGACTAGAACAGTAATTCTCAAACTTTCTGAAGATGTTTTTCCTAGGTTCCCACGGAGCAGTGGGGATTTGTGCCGGAGCACGTGCCCGATGCCCTGAGCGAGCGGGCAGGATGTGGCCATGGTGCAGCAGTGCTTTGGTGTGGTGATCGGGACCCCCTTGCTTGCACGCTCCTTAGCTGCCATGACGTTCTGCGCCCTCTTCCTCGGCCACTCTTGGTGCTGCAGCAGTGCCAGGGTAACAGCGGTGGGCATCCTGGACAGCCAAGGTCTATTTTTTAAATTAGCTTCTTTCTTCACCAGTGCATGTTTTAGGAGAACAGTGTGATTCTGAAATCAGCTCTCCATCACTGGGGAGTCTGCGGCCTAGGGACATCCAGGATGATCAAAGGATAAGGGGAGCACTATGGGATGGATTAGGAATCAGTGTATGAAGCCTCCTGACCTTGCAGGGTCACCTTAGGTCCGTCAGGGTTTTATTAGCTCCGTCTCAGCACAAGCTCTGTCAGACCTGAGCTGACTCGGAGGCATTCCTGCCCTGTGACCTTCGGCACTGCGAGAGGGATTATTAGCTCTGGCACTATGGAAAACAGAATAAATAGTAAGAGGTTGCTCTGTGCTGTGGGCCCTGCCCTTCAGTCGAGCACTGACTTTCCCTGTCACCTTCTGATCCCATTCTGTCATAGTTTGATATCCTTTCCATCACACCCTTCCCTCTGAAGTGATGGCACCCTCAAATCTTTCCATAATCCCTTGCAGCCTTATGTCTTGAGTTTATTGTCACTCAAGCTTGACCTTGGGCCATATCCAGAGAGGCCAAGTTACTCCCAGGGAGCAACTCCTCAGCCTGGCTGATACTCCCCCAGGCCCTGCTTGAGCAGAGAAGCTGAACTCATCCGTTAGGAGATCCTTATGCTCATAGGAACGCAGCTTGGTGGAGCTTCTCCAGTCCCCCCAGCTCTGCTCTCTGTCCCGCTGGCACTCAGGACTTCTGTTGCATTTCTTGTCCTGTGTTTCATGCTTTCCCAACCTCTCTCTGCCTCTTCCCTCATCAGTGCCCAAATCCCCTCTCTCTGTACTGAGGCTCCTCCACCCTTCCCCATTTGTACATCTGGTCTCATTTCTCTTCCAGGTTTCCTCCCCTTATGGTTTTTACTCCTTTCCTTCACCTTCTTTTGTTTCCAGACCTCTCCCACTTCCAGACCAACTCACTACAACTTAATTCCAGGTTGCCTAAAAGCTTCTTCCCATCTTTTCTAGACTTAACCCTTCCTCTCCTTGTCTACCCTTCTCTGGGGTGAGTACCTTTCCCCACCTCACATCTCTTCCACAGTGACTTCCACTGGTTTGGGGGGGACCTTTCTTTGTAGGAAGACGATCTGAGAGCCTGCTGCTCAGTTTGGCTTCTCTCCCCGCATCTTGTTTTGCGTAATTGCTGGTGTTTTGGGTGGACATTTATCTGGCATGGAGGTGGTAGTTCCAGAATAGAGAGACCCCTTGAGGGGGTTACATGGGAGACCAGCTAAATTGCTCCAGCAGATTACATATCACCCAGTTGGTCATTACTCGTTTAGAGGATGGAAAGGTGAGGGAAGATGTGGTAACCATTTAAAAGTATATGGAAATTTCATGTAAAGAGGAAGGTAATAGAAATTGCTTTCCAGTTCTGCTGGGGATAGAGCACGAAGTAACAGACAGGCTTACTGTGGTGGGGAGACTGAGGTTAGACGTTAGGAAAATCTCTCTAATGGTAAGGATAGTTAAGAACTGCAGCCGATTGCCTAGGGAGGTTGCAAAGTCTCTGTCACTGAAGGATTTTAAGAACAAGTTAGACAAATATCTGTCAGGAATGGTTTATGTATAGCTGATCTTGCCCTGGGGCAGGGGAATGGACTTCATGAGAGCACTTCCAGCCTTACTTTTCTGTGATTCTATTATTGCTGGTTCCCTGGATAATAAATGTACATTTTTCAAGTTAGTAACCCACCTGCACTATTTTATCTTCTTGGTGTTTAAGTAGATTCTGTTGAGCTCTTGGAATAATTGGTAAAGGACAGATTAAAAGTCTTATGTGTTTAAAGTCTTAACTCTCCTTTTGCCAGAGTACTGCACCACTGCATTCCTTATAGCCTGGCTTCATTCTTTAAACATCTTACTTTTGGGGGCAGCAACATACGCTTCTATGTCTGGGCAACTTGTATAGAAATATTTTAATGTTACAGAAATACTGCACCCATTCTTCTGTTTCACAGTATGCACGTATTTTAAGACAGGTTTTTACCACTCTTAGATAGTGAGCATATTTAAAAGGTAATTGTTAAGAATAATAAAAAATAGGGCAAAGCCAAAGCAACTGTCCTTTGGGGTTGTTTTTGTTATGAATAAACCTGTGCAAATTACTTAGCATCAAGTATATAACTGGTGTATCTGCTGCTGAAGGTCGCCTTCTTCCTCGGAATTATAATTGAGGCTCAATGTAAAACAGCAAAACAGGTTTGAAATGTCTTCTAATAAGTATATAATGTAATTAATATTAAAAGCAGTTGAAAACTCATTTATACATTAACACAGGTCTCCCACACTGCTGCTGTCATTATTTGCATGATTTTCAATTACAGATAAATGTTTCATTTAAAAAAATACAACTTGAATATGTATCAGAGCATTCTCCTCCCCCTCTGTTCCAGTTTTGTTTTCATCTGCCTCTTAAAGCTTGTCTGGCCTCCCTCAAATCTCTGCAATTTTCTTAACAAATGTGTTCTTATTTTATGAATTTTCAAGGTTACCCATGGACAACTCTTACTGTCTCTTAGTTCTTGGGAGAAACAGATTGCTTTTTGCAATGCCCCTTACTCAGCACACAGATAGTAACAGATCACATTCCATTGTATTCCCTTAGATGTTTTATTTAGAGTGTGCAATTTTTGGAGTACAAATTGTATTCTCAGCAAAAATACATGGAAGAAGATATAACCTCAGTCTCTAAGAGTTTGCTATCTAAATATGTTAACACTCAGTAGCATTCACCAAAACTGTTTTAAGTATAGTAATGCAT
This sequence comes from Rhinoptilus africanus, assembly GCA_013400135.1. Classification (NCBI taxonomy): domain Eukaryota; kingdom Metazoa; phylum Chordata; class Aves; order Charadriiformes; family Glareolidae; genus Rhinoptilus; species Rhinoptilus africanus. The sequence goes on from VXBO01009751.1 coordinate 236,716, forward strand.
AGCTTGGAAGTCTCCTCTTCAGGGTTAAATGCTTTAATAGAATAACAGGAGAGTGAGAAACTGTGAAAATCAATTCACGAGCGGGAAGGTGCCATGTGAGAGTGATAGCTTTTGGTCACAGCCTAGTTCCTCTGTCATCCTTAAGATCAGTGATTAGAACAGCAGTGCTTTCTGCTTTAAGTCCCTCTTCAAATCCAGGAGGTTGACTTTTAAGTTTTGATCCCAAATGTTGTGGAAGCGAAACATTGTGTTTTTCTTTCCTTTCACCTCAAAAAACCCCCAGAGAGTTCTCTTCAAACATCTGGTTAAAGGACTGTTTAATCTGGCACTGGACAGGTACTGCCTCTGCTAATTGAATTGTGGCAGTTCTGGTGCAGATAGAGGGGCATTTCACACAGGCCAAGGATTTAATATTTTAAACACTTCTTCTTTCAAATTTTTATTTGACTGGGATAGAAGACATCTTTGCCCGTTTGATTCAGTGAAGTATTGCATACTTGCCAACTCGCTAAGGGGAAAAATGGGAGAATTGAGGTGGCGGTCACTTCCAGAAGACGGCCTTGCTGTGGGAAGCCACCCGGAGCTCAGAAAATGTGATGGCAGAGGAAGGCGGAAAAAAAGCCAAGATGACTCCAGAGGAAATACAGTGGTGTGATGTCCTGTGAAACACCTTGAGAGTCACTGGGCTCAGAAAAGGATCCTCCACAGACCTGGAATTGCAGGCTACTGCGTCATGTAACAGCATTCGTATCAAGCTCCATCTTAAAATTATTACTCTGATCTGGAAAGATTTTTTAATCGTTACTTTTAATTTTTAATTAAATTTTCATTGATACTTCAACTGATTTAAATGGGATTTAAAAATCCTTTAATTTTCAGTCTAGGTGTAATCATGGTTTTATGTGCATGATCCACTTGTGACAGAGTCCAGAGCCCAAATGACAGGCTGTCAATGAGCGATATGACCCAAAACCTAATTTTATTCATATAAAAATGATGCAGGATGTTCCCATGCACCCAGCTCCAGACGGTGGTTTTTTTGAGTGAATAGCGTGAGGTCAAGTTTTGGTGCAAAGTTTTGGTGCTTGGTTTTTCCGTAATGTCAAGCAGGCCATTTGACTTCATATTCTATCAATTTTCTTTTATCACAAAATAAACAGTATGAATTAATGTTAATGCTTCTTTGGTGCATGCTGTAGTAATGCCGTTACAAATCAGAATTTGCAGTTCGGGTAGACAAAGAAGTGAAAATATTTGATATTGCGGGATAAACGTTGTGGTGAAAAAGACTAAAAGTTACAGAGGAGAAGGTAATACCATGTATACACAGTTCAGTGTTACATTTTCTTCTCTGATATTTACACCCTTTAACTTTTTAGAAAAAGAGGCCAAGATACATGGGCATTGATTTACTTGTCTGCCCTTTTTTTTGTTGGTGTTATGTTTGGTTATTGTTCAGAGCAAAGCTTCTAGGACGCAGTCCTTCCTCTGAGCCTTTCCACGAATGTGCATGTTCCCGCAGCTGTATCTACTACATCTCCCATCCTGGGGCTTGGCTTTCCTCACCAAGTACTTCGTTATGGAGCAACATGGATCCACCCCACCCCACGCTGCGCCTCACCCAGTTTTTCTCCGCGGGGACTGCCCAACCCCTGCTCCAAACCCTTTCCAGAGGGATTCTCCCACCCTCTTTAATTTCTACTCAGCTCTCAGCAACAGTGGATAAGCAAAATGTTCGGCCTCTAGTAGGATCATTACTTGCTAATAGGGTGTAGCCTTCAAGCCTTGCCAGCCTCTTGCAAACACCCAAAGATACTCTTTTTCCTGGAAGACAACATGAGGCAATATTCTGATATATCTGTAATAACACTGCTGCTTTCTGAGATCCATCGTTTCCAAAGCTGTGCTCAGGTAGGGTTGGGAAACTGCTGATTTCTGAACAGAGGAGACTTCAGGCAGGTGGGCTTTGACAGTATCTGGAGCCCAGAAACTTGGGGTTTGATATCAAAACAAGATTCCTCTGTATCATATTTAAGTCCTTGCCTGTAGTCACCTTACTATGATTTGGCTATAAAATGCAGTAATTTGAGCAGTTGAATCCCTAAGCTTTCTGTGAAAACCCATCAAGATGTGCTTCCCCAGGGGTTTAAGCGGATGTACCTGTGTGCACTTTCACGGCTCTTCACAACCACAGGTCTGTTTCCATGCTCTCTCATGCCAGCATTAGCAATCTGCTAACAGCAAAGAACAGATTGAGCAGTATGTCTTCCATCCATTGTGGGTTTTGATTTTATTTCTTAAAATTTTCTGTCCTATTGTGGCCTCTTTGTATCCTTAGACTTCTTGCTTTCTCCACTAGAAAGTCAGTCCCTTCTCATTTAAGGGCAAGAATAGAGGAAGCTTTGTTGGAGGAGTGAGGAGTTAGCAATGAGGATTTTTCATGATGAAAATGCCCCAAAAGAATCCTGCTCTACAGCCAGCATCTAAGCAGCATCTTCAATCCGTGCCTGTGAGAATAAGCTAATTTCTGTTGTTTGCAGGTAAAATGGCTTCATTTAATGCCATGATTGCTCACAACGCTGTGTACCTATGTGTTGTAGGTGTACATATGCTCAGGGGTGGGAGGAGGACCCAGGACAAGGTACTGGCTTCAGAAAAGCCTGGAAGACTTGCTGGGATATGAATTGAATCAAGAATTGTCTGTTTATCCTGGAGGCTTAGACTGCACAAACCAGTAATTTATACTGGCTGAAGACGGATTCACAGTCTGTCCGTGTACTCAGTCCTTGATTTAAATGAAAAAATTGGAGTTCGTGCATGAGTCTCCGTTTTTCCCCTTTCTGAGCTTTATTATACTGGATTTGTTTATCTCAAAAGAAATACTTTAGAGAAAATACCTGCTTCCAGTTGCTTAGAGCAAGAATTTGAAGTGACATATGACCTGCCACGACAATGCAAGAGTAAGTTCAGAAAAACTTCACTGTTTGTAGCTCAGGATGTAGGTGGCGTCTCTGAACTAAAGACACTTTTTTTTTTTTGTAGACGTAAGTTTTGTGTCCAAACCAGTGCTGTTTATAGAAATTGTTGGAGGGTTTCTGTGTAATAAAAGGGATAGGGGTAAGCTCCAACAATAAAGGCAACAAGTATGGTTCTTGAAGATGTTTTTATTCAGTGCCTTCTCTAGTGTATGCATGGAAAAGTGACATAGCATTGACTTTAGTGGCTTTTGTACAATCTCTCAAGTATGTAACTGTTTCAAAACCATACTATTTTACTTTTGAGATAAACAAGTTAATGTTCTCTCAGGCATATGACTCCTGCTCATAGTGATCGGTGTTGCACCAAAGAACCTTCAACTGAGACGGGGACCCCGCTCTACCAAAACAGTGAAGGTCAGCCACTTTTAAAATTGCAACATGTAAAAAAGACAAGATAGAAGCAGAAAGAAGAAATACTGCTGTCCTGCATTTACAGATAGGCAACTAAGGCACAGATGAAATATTTACATCGAGTGAGCTAGAAAGCTTGGAAGCCACAGCCTCTGAATCTGAACCCAGTATGAAGCGTGAGATTATAACCACAAGTACTAACATATTCATTTTTATCTTCAAGTCAACAGTATACCTACTGCACTAGTTTGTCGTATTTCCTCTGTTGGATCTTTATTCTTTTTCCTTGCTGCCGTGAGAAGAAGAACATAAGTCATTAGGATTTCTTGTGGAAATTGGAGGCTTGCTTTATGCCAGCATTGCTGGAAGGAATTTCTCTGAAGAAGAATTACAGCTACCCTTAAAATATGCGACACAAACAACCCTTCTCATCTGCAAGTATTAATTGTGGATTGGGAAAAAAGGGGTGCAGGGATACAAGACTGCTTGAAGGATATGGGATATTACTGAAGATCTTAAAAAAAAAAATCTGTCATTGAATTGCCAACTAGAGAGTAGGATTATTGAAATCTACAGGAACAAAATTTTAGTGAGATGAATACAAATAAAGTTGTCCGTGTTAGTTTCACTTCTTTTTCAAGGATCTTTAAATGCAAAATCTAATGTTCATTAATGTAATGCAGGCAGACTTATTGCTTTGTTGCTTTATACATGTATGGATCAGACTTACATGGTGTCTTAAGACGTATTTTGAAGAGCCACAGAAAGGTCTATTCTTTATGTAACTTGCTTTCTCTGAAGGAAAAAAAGGCAACTTTTGTGGGGAGATCGTATTTCATACTACATCTAGTGGTCTGTTTGTAAAACCAAAACCCAGAAGTATTTGGGCATATGAGCCCTTCACCTCCAGGAAATCTTTAAATGAGCATTCAAGATTCTTCAGTTTGCTAAGGGCCATCTTCTGCTGCATAAGCAAAACATTAAAACCAGTCCTGGACAGCCAGTGGGGAGAAAATTCTCATGCAAGTGAAATTGGCTGTTGCTGCGTTAGCATTTTGCTTTCAATCAGTATTGTGATTGTGAACCAAATCTCCCAGTTGTCCCCATTTGTGGTGCCATGGTTCAGCTCACAGGACAGCTTTGTTGCCACCAGTATAGCCAGTATTTGCTAACAGAAGGCTGGAGATGAAGTTGCTTTTTTCCAGCTGTTCGGTACCTGACATAATGAAGAGGCAATATGGGATGTTGGATGTGTTAATGAGAGAAGTAAAGAAAGAGAAGTGAGACCTAGGGACAAATCTAAAATTGAAGTGAACTTGCAGAATTTCACCCTGAAAGAAACGCATGTTTGTGCTTGCTACCTGGAAAGAGCGTTCATGGAGAGATGGACGAAAGATACCTAAGCCTGGTGTGTGATAGTTACAGAAGGTAAAGCTGAAGATAAAATTAGATGTGCATACAGTGGTTAATGTGAATCTCTTAACAGTGATTGCTGTCATTACAACCACACTGAAGTTCTGCCAACACTGAGTTAGAAAGATCTTTAAATACTTGAACAGGGAACAAACTCGGCAACTCTTATCCTAACTGACAGTCTTGAAACAGTTTCAACTGGGAAAGAGCTATACTAATTTTTGAGAAGGGGATCATGTCTAGTGTGCCGATTCTTAGTTTTTCTATTCTTAAATATAGGGCTGCTGTCTAAAAGTTAGATCAATGTGAGACTGTAGACATTACATGATGCCAAGAAATGACTTCGCTGATATTTATAAATACACTTTTGGTACGCTCCCATTTTCCTTCCTCTTGTCTTTGCTATTATCCCACACATTTGCCCTCAGGCTTTCTGTACTTTTTTTTTATAGAGATGCTAGTAGTAATTCTCTTTTTCTTAATTTTATTCTTGAAGAAAATAGATGAATTATACAGTGTAATGCTGGTTAGGTTACAGCTAATAGCCGTAGCTGTTAACCTTACTTGTTCTTTTTACTGCTGTGGTAATAATGAATCGTTAAATTGAGTGGAGCCGTAATCCTTGAGATATAAAAGTAGAAATCATTTAACAAAAGAATTTCAAAATTATAACTTTAAAAATTCTTTTATTGATTAACATTGTGTAATACTGTCAATATCATATGACTGTTACAACAGTTTTAAAAAATGCAACTTAAACTGTGAGAATGATGTGAAGAATATTTGCATACCCTGCTGCAGCAGGCATGCTTGAATCTTTCAAAATTATTTAATTACTAACTTCCAAAGAGTAAAGAACAAGGTAGTCTTTGTATAAATGGTACAAGAGATACTATTTTAATAACACTTCAACAGTCATTAGGAACACTTATTTTGCTAAATGCATCTACCAGAAGAGACAAAATTGAATAGTATGTCCAGTTCATTTAGTAAGGAGTATTTCAAGTCTCATAATGTTAAAAAGAATCAGATATGCCTTTAGTACAAGGGGAAGATACATTCTGCTCTGGTCCATTAAAAAAGTAAATGTATGTATTTTTTCACCACTGTGCAAATGTTCTAATCTAGTGGCGACATTCTTACCTGACACTGTTATCTTTGTTGATTACGAATTACTAAATCATTTAGCATGAAATGAGACAATAACCCTCTCCTTTCTTTTCCTGTCTCTGTTACTTTCAGTTTGTTCTGCTTTGTTGAAAGTAATACTGCTTGGGTTTTTTCTTCTGTCAGGTTTTACAACAGCAGTAGACTCCACAAGAAGTTCCAGGGGTTGTAACATCTGTTGTTAGATTTGTATATTCTAAACAGGTAAATAGTTGGTTAAGTTTAGCTGTCAGAGTTTGTATATTAGGAAGAATTAAAGAGAACTGAAACTGCATCCCTAAAATAGCAAAGAGTTTTATATTAGAATACGATATTGAAAAAGAATAAAAATTGAAGGAACAAAGGCTAAAATGAACCGGATTGGAAAAGCTGTGATGATTATCATTCTGAAGATATGACATAACTTTGTTTTTCTGTTCTCAGTAGTAAGATGACTTAGTTGCTTTGTCTCAGGGTGATTTCCCTGGGAAAAAAGATGACTCTGGATTTTACTTCCTATAACAATGCAGTTGAAATTTGGAATGATTACTTTCTTAACTGCTCTGCATCTGCTCCTGACCCACAGCTGTAGGTGTCATGAAGAGTAAATGACATGGTTTAGAGTTTAGATATTGATATTAGCAGGTGCATGACTGCATAGTCTGTCAAATGCAATGTTTATCCTTAGATTTATTCTGCTGGACTTTGTTAGATATTTGGAGATTTCGTTTCCCCATAGTGACTTACAGTGATATTGGGAGACATTGTATCTCTGATGATCTCATGGGTACTGTTCGTTACTGAGAAGAGCTGGTCTGTTTGCTGTGAAATATTTCATGTTGAGCTATACATCCCTGCATTAGTAATTTCTGCAAGGCGGAGGTTATAAGGGGTGGTAGTTTCTTTTATTAGATATCTGATTTAGTAGTAGAAAATAGATGAGCTGTGTGCGTTGCAGCCTCTTCTTCAGGTCTTTGAAAAAGATCCTGAGTGACAGGTCTGCATGCTCCGAACGTTGCCTGTTTTTTCCACTTGTATCTGATGACCAATTAAAAGATAGTTTGTCTCTTTATAAAGCTTGCCTTGATTAAACTGCCACATCTACCATAAACAACAACTTTGTAATTTCAGCCTTTTCCATTCAGGACACATACCCTTACCTTCTTTGAACTGCCTGAGTTAAAGTTCCTTTCAGCCATTTCGCTTTGTGCCTAGTCCTCCCTTCACTTTTTCTCTACTCTGGGTATAGCCAGAAGGGCTGACTGTTCTACCTAAGATCAAATCAAGTTGCGATAAAACTCGATGAAGCAGTTGAGCCTGCGATTTGCTTTTCAGTTTGTATTGTTCCCATCCCCTGAGACTTGACTACAGACCCTATTGGTAGCCAAAATACTTATTTCCCCGCTTGTCGTATGTGATTCAAACAATCTAGTTAAAGCTTGGTTTCATGCTCTTCAGTCAAATCACCTTGGCTTCAGGGGCACACCATACAGCTTTGCATCCTTGTGAGGGGAATTTTCCTAGAGCAGGTAAGTCGCTTTCTTTGTAGCATTTGCAGTTTTCTGTCACTTTGGATGTACCTCCTTCCTCCTGATCCCCAGCTCCTCTCAGAGCTTTGCCTACGCTCCACTAGTAACTTTGCTACAGGAACCTTTTTGGGACCAGCAGCAATGAACTCGATGCACAGAAGAGGAGCAGTGGTCCCCTCACAGCTGCCCTGTGCATATGCCCCCTTTCTCACCTCTTTCTGATGACTGGTCCAAAAGAGAAGAGCCTTTGGGTAGGGGTTGTGGTCCAGCTGGTAGCCTGAGAACATGGCTGTATGGCTTTCCACCTCTTCCCCATGGAGGAGAATAAGGAGCCTTATTACAGAATCAGGATTTATACTTGTTAGCTTTAGTTAGAAACTTTCTGTCATCAGACTGTCTAAAGGGGCTCTGCTTATGGCATTTAACACTTTCCCTTGTGTGCAAAGTATGGAACTATTTGTGATTCGAATGTGTGTAAAGTGATGAACAGAAACGTGGCAGAAAAGGGTTGGGAATTTTGAAATCCTGGATTTTCTGGGCTTTAACATCGTGTGTTACTCTCATTTATTCTATTTTTATAAAGAATACATGAAGAACTTTCAAGAGCCATCATGAGCTTTTTTTGTTTGGTTGTTTTTTTGCAACTACTTACGCACATTTTGCACTTAAAATTCTCCCCCTATTCCTCCATAAAACTGTAATTTTTCATAGGAAAAGAAGCTTTAATATCCTGTGGTAAATTTTTTTCTTTTAGTATTAAACTCGTAGCCAGGAAGCTTGGAAAATTTTCTGAAACAAGAGTTTCAAGACAAACCCATGATAAATTTCATGTTATATGAGGAAGGAAATACCTATGAAGAAGCTAGAAATATAAGGAAGATGTGTGTAAGGTCTGAGGCTGAGATAGGCTGAGGACTTCTATAAACTTCTAAGAAACTTGAAGTTTATGTTTCGGTGTAATTTTCCATCTAATGATGTATTACATTGCTAAATAATGTTGTTAATATTAATGATAGACCTTTCATCAATTACTGCAATGTTTGGTTTTCATGCTCAGTGCAATGGAGCCATTTGTATATAATATGCAGTATTTCTATGATGGCATCCAAAAAGTAGCTATGACAATTCAACAGCTCAGACACAAAATCTTCTAACTTTTCCCTTTTCATTATGGTTAGTAATAATTTGTGTGTGTGCGTGATTCCTTAAAAAAAATAGCTGTCAATATGCTTGGATTAGTTATAATCCTAGAAGACCTGCGTCTGTTGGCTGTCTGTGATAAAAAGGAAGGAAAAACCTATCTATGAAGCTCACTTTCAGAAGCTAACTGGTATTGCCAGACAAATTATGACCTTATCAAAATTAGTTTAGTCTGAAAACTTGTGTACCATAAGGGTGTTTTCTCCATGGTGAGAGAAAGTAGGAAAATCACTGGATGCAAGACAGGAGGGGAAGCTGACACGCAAATAAGGCTGTCTCCTTTTGTCCCTGCAGGTGATGTTGCATGCATCAGGACTTTGCTTACTGCACAAGGTGTTCTCCTTCAGTACTACATCTACCAGCTCAGTAAATCCCAAACATGCTTAGTTATCCCATTTGTTTTTCTGGAACAGGGGAACTGGGAGAGGCATCTGGATCCGTCACGTGCTGCAAATAACATCTGCACAATTTGTGATTGTTACTGCAGGGGAGATTCCTCTCCATCAGCACGGGGTGCTGCTTGCTCACTTGGAGTTGAGGAGCACAGGTTGGCGTAGGGCTGGCACGCAGTTGCAGAAACGCATGGTCCCTGTTTTGAGATGTAGTCCTATGTCCCTTTATGGTTCTATTACAGTCCTATTGAAATTGGGCTGTTGAGAGACAGACGTACTATCACCTTTGTGTTAGGGACTGAAGGCACAATGTCAAATGAAAGTGAATTTGAGCTCTTGACCCATTGGTAGTATTGGCTGAACTGGCAATAAAATAAAATGGCTGTTCAGGTTTTAATAGCAATTTAAGCCAAGAGTTACTGGTCTCTGTTCACTTGTAGGTCGTCTTAAAATTATCGTTCCCTGACATACTGGGGAATAGAATAATAAACCAAAGGCGATCTGTAGTTACATTCAGTTGCCTGCTAATTGTGCTTTTATTTTTATTCCTCTTCAAAACCCTTCTCAGGGCGCTGTGGGCTCAGCATATTCATCACGAAGTCTTACAGCAGAAGTCTCAAAGCAGTTCTTTCAAACCTTCACACCTTTCTCATAAATTAGTAATTTAACAGTATGATTACTATTTTTTCATTCTGAACTAACCCAGGGGTATTATGAAATGACAGCTGTCTTGGACAGGCCAAATTTCATGGCCTTCAGTGTGGAGAGGTGACAGGGTCGTGCTTAATTGACATAGGCTGTGACGCACAATATTTTAGATGGAGCTCATGGCAACTTTCCATCCTTATGATGCTTTGCATATCCTGCCTAGTACTCTTTTCCTTCATAAAGCATTTTCATTTATCTGACTACTTTAATTTGAAATAGTTGGGAAGATGTCATCAGGGACAAAGACATCCTTGCATATTGGTGCGAGAAATTTATAATCATTCTTCCTTCCTTATTGCAGTCCTGATTCTTGCAGTCTTGCGAACATTACCTTTAATACTGACTTCACTGAGTACAGAGATTAGATCCTGAATGAAGTGAGGGATATAGGAAGAATGTGGATTAGTGTTCCAAGAGAATATTGCTCAGGGTTTCTTCTTGAGGTGCTGTATCTGCCTCAGGAAATGAAGGATAAACAAGGTAAAGCTCCACTAGCCACTGCAGCAGTGATAGTTATATACTGACATAATTGTTCTTTGTAGATGGTTGAAAAGAGACACTTGGAACCACATCTGAATGAAAAAAAAAAAGTGACTTTCCATGCAAGATGAGACATGGAAGTGTTTAGTTCTTTCTTTTTCTTTAGTAGGGATAAATATTTGGGCTCATAAAGAGATATGAGTGTCATCTGATAGCTGTCTGGGTGGCACAGTTGAAACATCGACCAGTTTCCATTGAGATCTGTACAGATAACAGAAATTAATTAATAGTTGATGAGATTTAAAAAAACCTAATGGAACTAGACAACTATTAAAATTATTAGTCAGTAGAGATTCTCCTCAACACTGAGATGCATGGTAACGGTACTCAGTTTGCTTGCTGCCTTACAGTTGTCACAAGCTTTACATACGTGCTTGATTTCACAGTGGCAGTAGTGGCATTATTACTACTATTATTATTTATTATCATCATCATCATTATTTTTCCAGCTCTAGATATGCCTAGAAGAGCCAAATAGCTTGCCCAGCATCATGTAGGCTGCAACTAAGAAAAATAATTGCAATCTTTTTGTTTCAAGATCTTAGAAAATCTTCTTTGACTTTTCAGAAAGAAAAATGTCTAGAACTATTACTTAAGACACAGTGATAGTTTTTCGCCTTGGATCTTTTGGTATACAACCTTATGCATTCCCTTCATGCTGATCCATGTTGGGAGAGCATCCATACTTTAGAAGACTTGAGTCTTGCATACTTTGCAAGTGTAAGCGTGCAGTACTGCAGGCTGCTTCCTCTTCCTGCAACCAGTATAGCCAGCAAATATCTTTTCTCCTGAACATATATGAAAATAATTGAGGCCAGTCTTCTTGTTTGGCCTGCTGATTTTGTATGGAGACATCAGGTATTAAAATGGAAGCTGGAAAAATGTTGTACAGTCTGGCAGGAGTATTCCATGTGTGCTTGGAATGTGCTTTTTTGCCCTGCATTGCCTAATGCACATCATACTGTATATAATATATTGTAGGTATACAGGTTCAAAATCAGATGATACTCTTTAAAATAAAAAATGTGTTTTCTATTGGCCTGTGAGAATTTCCATATAAAATAAGCCAATGCCTTTCTGATGGTTCTGCATTGAGATTTTGAACTCTACATTGACCTTGTAGTTAAGGAGTACGAAATAACTCACAGGCCAAGTACTTTGTGAAGGAATCTCAGGGTCAATACTCTACATCTTAGGCCAGGCTTTGCTTCATACCTTGACCTACAATGCCTATGCTTTGAGTTTGCTGTTAGATACATCCATGTGACAGTATATGTCTCTCTATATAATGGTATGAATCAAAGGTGAACTTTGTAAGGAAAGAATACGGAAAGGTTGAATTTTTTGTTCTTTGATTTTATTTCTCTGTGAGGTATTCGACAATATGTTGTAAAGAAAGAAATTATTTTAAAAGAAGTTGTATGATTCTTATGTTAATCAGGTTATGCTTTCCTTGTTTTGCTGTTGATGTGTGGCTTGAGAGAGAAAAAACTTTAGAAGGCACTTGCAGAAATCTTTATGCAAAAGGCAGGATGTAGGCTGCTGATTGCTAGGCGTTTGATATAAATAAGCTTTAAGTGAAAGAAATATGTGAAGCCCCATTAAATTTGAAGATCTGATCTAGAGAGTTTTAGAGTGATTTAAGGAGTAGTCCTCCCATCTCAGTTGCTTAGTTTTTACCATGTGGGTAGTTGTAATATTTCTTTACGTTTTCTCTCCACAGGATAAGAGAGAATGAAATACTTACTGTTTTAAAAAGGAGCAAAACATTCCTTTATTTTTTTTCTAATGTTCCTTTTATATCTTCATATATCTATATATATGCATAGTACTTCTCCACAATCTTAGTCTTTCTAGATGACCTTTAGTGAAAAAAAGTGATCAAGGTATTTAAAATACAACATTTAGGAGTTGAACTCAGTGAAGCAGACTTGTTATTAAAATATGTGTGATTAGCCTCCAAAATGTCGAAAATGAGACAGACCCACTGAACATGAGCGTATTATTAGTAAAGTGCCTAGCCTGCCATAATCATTGCCCAGTTCTTTGATGCTTATAATTTTAACGCTGGTTTTGTAGACAGCGTAAGTATGTGAATTCCTCCCACCTTTGATGTCATCAAATAGAATTAATTTTTTTTACCCAAGTTTTGTCTGATGTAATTACACTTCTAAAAAGCTGCAGGATGGTGATTCTATGAACGACCTTAATGTGCCGTTTGGAAACCAGAAATAGAATTCATTCTTTTCTTCAGTTACTGCTTTGTGAGTGTCTTTCTAATACCTAGAATTTTAAATGTTTGCCCTAACTTAGTAGTTTAAGTGTTGCAAAGAACAGTATTCTATAGCTGTATCCCCTAGAAATCACCATGTAAATAAAATAGTGATGATTTAGTGTCCTGAGAAATAATGTTGAGGAATAGAACAAAACTGCATCCATCTGACAATAGCAGCTCTGTCACAACTTTGCTTTTTAAGAAGAGTAAGCAGATACTTCACTATGTCATATCATGTGAATGTTGATGTTTTATTCACAAGACAACATAATTTTTCTTTTATCAGTGGTATGTTTACGTGTGCTTTTGAATAAGATTTTTTCATTCCATATTTTAAGCTTTGACAAAAATAAAACTAAGTGTGTGAGGTCGTATATGGAAATACAGAAAACGTGTTTAAACCAAAACTGTATTATTTTCTCTCAGATATGCTACCATTTAAAACATGCATTTAGCAACTGCAGTATATTATGAAGACTGCAGGTTATTACTGTTAGATGTGCATATCTGTTATATTTAAATATAAACATGCTTATCTCTTTTTAACTGGTTAATCCTAATTTTGAAGCCTTTTATGACTACATACTGCATACCAGTAAGTAGTAGAGTGTGTGTTTATTGCTTAAAACAAGTAGCCTCCTCAAAACCCCTTACCCATGGGTCTTTTAAGGAAACTTTTCTTATGTTTCATATGAAAGAGGCTTCCTACCTTTTTGATTGACCTTTTATCAGGGTGTATTGTCCTGCCATCGTTTCTTGTCTTCTGTCTCTTAGGTAGTAGAGCACATTAAATAATTTGTTGTCAACTCAAATACAGAGTTACTGCCTTCAATATTATTTCCCCACTGTTATTAATTACAACTTCTCTAGCTAGTTTGCTCCTTATCCACTGTAACACAAAGTACAAAGCATTTGTGTAAGCCACTGCTGAAGTACTTTAGGTGAACGCTTTTTGTTTATTATTGCCAAGAGCAGGCTGTGTTTGCACACTGCAAGCCACGTCTCAGCCCAGGCCTTAACAAACAGTAGTTTTGATGCACAAACTTATTAAAATGCGCTAACATGTTCACACTGTTCATTTAATTGTAGCCTTCATTATGTATCAGTAAATAGCTGAGAGCTTAATTGGGCTAAGAAAAAATCAGGGAGCCCTATGTTACACTACTGTAGAGTTTCACTCACCTTGGAATTTGATCCCCAAATATTTGTGTGATAGATTGATCTTTACCTTATCTTGGTAGCTGTTGAACTTCCTTTTTCTTTCTTGAGGATACGTGATCTTTCTTTTTATATTAATTTATCAAACACAGTGCCTGCAAATCATAAAATGATTTTAATCTGCAGCCTGGATTTTGGAATGATCACTTCTCTGGAGAAGTGTTTTTTCTACGTTAGTATAACATTCAATGGTAGCACATTTTATGTTTTAAAGAAGTATTTCCTAAGGACAAGGAAAATGTATGTTTAGATGGTGTTTCTTAGCATCTCAACATAATTTTTTAAGCTGAAGGACCATAATTTAGAGGGATGTGAAGGAACACAAGGAAGCTGTAACAAATATTTTGTTCCTTTGTTTTTGCTTGAAAATTAGCGGTATGCTGTATTAACGGGCTTTTTCAATTAATTGTGAGCTCCCTACTTTAAGTCTTCTGAAGAGACCATTGCTACGAGACTGACCTCGGTTTAATTATGTTGGCTTATAAAAACACCAAAAATTATCACTGTCTCTGAGCAGATTAGTAATAATGAGCTGGTACAATATGACAAACTACCTCGCCCACAGTTAAAACACAATTATCTGTTCTTGGGTTTCCGATGCTCTGTTTATTCTTTTTCACGGCTGGTGTGGTTCTGGGTGGTTCTGTGTGTTCAGCGCATCACTTGTATAATTTCTAACATGCTTTAACTTGTCATCGATAACTTGAGCTGTAACCGGAGATTTGTCCTAGCCCATCTCTTCTCCCCACCCAAAAAATTCTGTAGGGCTTCTGACAGATATACAGTGGCAGATCAAAATTAGATAGCTGAAATGGTTATCTCTAGCAGTCACCTCCCCTGCCTCTCTGACAGACGCTGCTATCTCAAGGCTGGCATGGCTGATCTGGACGTCAACCACCGTAGTTTCCAGTCCAGCATACTAAGATAAACCACAGACAGAAATAATGTCCAGAAGAGCCTTAGGCTTAAGGTAATGTGTCAGGACTTTTGGGGTGTGGTTTGGAAATCAAATACTGCTTGTCTCTCAAATGCGGTGCACGTTTTGTCAGTAAAGTCAGCTTCATCCATCAGTTATCCATCAAGCTTAGGTCACACATGTACATGTCCGTGGCAGATGGGCATTCCTCAGGTGCACAGGGGGCACCAGGCCTCCAATGTACACTAACTGTGTGGCTTTTGCAAAACTGTGTTGAGGAAGAGCCTGTGAGGACAGGCTGAGAGAGCTGGGGTTGTTCAGCCTGGAGAAGAGAAGGCTCCGGGGAGACCTTATGGCAGCCTTCCAGTACCTAAAGGGGGCCTACAGGAAAGATGGGGAGAGACTCTTTATCAGGGAGTGTAGCGATAGGATGAGGGATAATGGTTTTAAACTGAAAGAGGGAAGATTTAGACTAGATAAAGGGAAGAAATTTTTTACACTGGAACAGGTTGCCCAGAGAGGTGGTAGATGCCCCATCCCTGGAACCATTCAAGGGAATGGGGATCTGAGCAACCTGATGTAGTTGAGTATGTCCCTGCTTATTGGAGGGGAGGTTGGCCTAGCTGACCTTTAAAGGTCCCTTCCAACCTAAACTACTTCATGATTCTAAGAGAAAAGGATGGTTAACTTCTCAAAGCCAGCTGTTCCAGCAGGGTTCCGTATGTGCAGATGTCACCTGTGAAGACAAGCCCTGACCATCACCCCTGGGTACCCTGGCAGCATCCTTCCTCCCTCAGCACCCCAGTCCAGTCTCTTCCTCACCATCCTGCTGCTTAGTCAGCGGGATGGTGCTTGGTGCGGGGGAACTGCCTGATTCAAGCAGACCTGCTGAAAACCTCCTTAGTTTCTCTGTGTCCTTCCAAGTGGGCATGTGTGAATGGGAACCATAGCTGATGGTGGAGGAAGGCTGTGCCCTCCCGTTGGGCAGCAGTGCCAGCCCAGAGCGTTTGGTTGCGGGGATGGAGCCCTCCAGCTTATTTATGTTGGTTCTCACATGCAGTGTAGTCATGGCCTGAGCTCGTGAACTCGAGGCTCTCTCCATATACAAGTTTTGCATTGTGTCCGGCTTGTGCCTTTTCAGTAGGTACTTTTTCACCTAAACACACGGTGTATCTGCAAAGTTGAAAGTGGTTTGGGGAAGAAAAGCTGTTTCCTTCGGGTTTCTGTGCCATAAAGTTACTGAAGATACTGCATGGTGTATGGACAGTCAGCGCCGTCCAGGGTTGTGTTAATTGCATGTTCATGTGCACAACCAAAAATGTCCTAAATGCACTGTTACTTTTTAAATGATCCTGTTTCAATAACAGAAAGATACACACGGTAGAGATTTCTTAGAGATGCCTGCATCAGTGTTTTCTGCGTAGTTCTGCTTTGTAAGCACTTTGGCCATGGAAATGATGAAATAATCTTGGTTAAATAGCTGCTATATGGTCAAATATGTTGCTGATGCTTAAACAAAATTGCACAATTGTAGCATGAAAGAATCTTTATTGAATCTATGCTGCTTACACTGCTAAATGAGGCACTCTCAACCCCTAAAATACTGATTTTATTTTTTGCTATGCGTTCACATCTCTTTTGTCTGTCTGTCCTGTGCACTGCATGTCGGGAGTGCTCACAGACAGAAGAGGACCGTCTGGTGGTCATAGTAAGGGCTGTACTTGGCAGCACAGACACTAGGAAGCAAAACAGAAATCTTGTGTGGAAGTGTGGGGTAGCAGAGCTCACCTCCTTTCCTCACCACAGTTAATCTGTTTCCTCCACTGCTCTCATGGTATGGTTTGGGCTGTTGCTCTGGCAGGGGTACATCTGGAGCCTCACGGTGTCTGCGCCTTTTAGTTATTTTGGAGCGTTGCCAGAGACTCTCCTGACACAGACAATGAAAAGAAAAACGCATTTATTTTTTTAAAAACAGTTTTTATTTCCATAAAAGCAGAAGAGAATTTCCTGGGACAAAGAAAAGGCAGTTCTGTAGCCCGGGGGTGTTCTTCCTGCTCAGCATCACGGAGCTGCTGCATACAGCCAACATGGGAGGGATTCTCCAGGACACTTATAGTGGAAAATATTAGGCAACCCGAATGACTACCAGCTCTGCTATTTGCAAAGACATATAGGTGGAAGCCTATATATATTTGCAACACAATACATGTATGGGAGGGAATGTTCATGGAAATTGACATGAAGACAAGGGGTAGAAAAGAGGAATTTTCTCATAGGAGAAACGTTATTTAAAAAAAAAAAAATTAAAAAGGTTTATCCACAAAACCCCAGCCTTCTGGGAAAGGTACTAAGGTGAATAAAATGTGTGACTCATTTTGTAGATAGACCTGAATCAAACTGAAGAAATTAAGTAAATTAGACTGAAGAATTAAATATCAATTGATACAAGACAGCACTAGTTTGTAAAAAACATTGTCTACGCTGTGATGCAAGCCATTGAGAGCAATCTGTTTGGCTGTACTCCGTGTATTATTTTGCTTCTGGTTTTTGTTATGCGAACACTGAGGCACATTGACCCGAGTTGGACACTTTAGATAACTGGACTTAAAGGGAAATTGTTTTTAGAGTACAAAAATTATCAGTGACAAAGTATTTACTATGGGAACATGCAAATCTCTGCAGATGTGGATTGGAGAACATGCTACAGGTGGTAAAAAACCTTGTCCTTACTCACATTAGGGTGCATTACGCAATTCAAATGTGATTGAGAAATGAAAGAAGAACTCTCCTGTCTATTAAAATCTGGAATTCACATTACAGCGGAAGCTCCATAACTGTGCTGCATCTTGACACATAGTAAATACATTAATTTCTCTTACATTTTCTGCACAGTATGCATAGGAAGATGTGTAAAAAAAAAATACTGTCATCAGTATTAGGTTGTCATCTTCTGAACAGCCACCTGAAACATGGTATACTCTTGCCTGCATTTTACATTGCTTGAATGGAAATTCAGGTTCTCGGGGGTATTCTCAGACCCCTCTTTGCTTCAGCAACATTACACGATTGCAGATGAGAATGGTATTTATTCTGTATTTCGGTACCTCCTAGGAGAGCTAACTGAAAACAGTTCCTGCCTTACAGGGGTCACAGTCTTAAGTAATCTGACCTAATTTAATAACAGCGAACATAAAGACGGCACTTTTTCCCACCAATCATCCAATTCCCCCCACCCCCCAGATAGTCTTTGGGTGTTGCTGTAACTGTTGTCTCCTTATCTGGGCCCATTTTTTAGGACTGTAATCAAAACTTCGCAATGCATCTGTGAAATGACATGGTTTAGTATATGTTTTTCTGGATTCAGAGGTTGTTATGTACCTGATAAAATGGTCTAGTCTTGAGCTATTTGCTATTCAAACAGTATTTCAAAGAAAAACCAAGAAGCTGCTACAGTAACTTGATTTTTATTTTATATTCCTCTATGTATGCAGCACTCTGCAAACCAGGTAGGTGACATTGCTTGTGATTATTAAAGATTTCTTAAGATGAAAACCAACCAAGATAATTTAAAAATATTTACCATAATTCAGGAATTATTTGAATTATGATTAAGGAGAACCAAACGTTAAGAAAATCTCATTTGCACATACCCTTTACTTCTCATCTGCACTTGCCCATGATAATGACATTGTGCTTGACAAAAATTGTAAGGTACATATTTAATGTAGTTTTAATCGTCTCCTCATGTAATTTCACATCTGAAAATGAGAGCATCATTAGGTGAGTCACCAATGTGCTTTCCCCATCCTTGATTAGGAAAACTCTGCCAGTACCTATAGAAATGTCAGGGGGAGGTGGGGGCTCCCTTGGGGTCCACCAGGGCAGGGCCTGGCAGCCATGTCCCATCCCACCGTCCTAGCCTGGGGCATCAGGCACCTCCCTGGGGTGGGGTGATGGGCTGGGATGTGGGCCTGGCATGCCGTGCCATGGTGGACCCTGCTTTGCCACTGCATTGAACTGGGAGAAATGCGGGGCTTATGGCTGATGGAAACCCATCCCTTGTAGGTCATTCCTTCTCAGGAGCTGGAGTGAGGGTGTTCCTTGTCTGCCCTCGTGCTCTGTGTCCTTTCTGCGGGCTCTGACCCAAGAACCTCATGGGTCAAAGTCAAGAAGACTATGACTCGCTTGAGTTGTTGGCACTGACGTATATCCCTGAGCGGGCAAGTGCAGGGCACGTGGTGCTGGGTGGGAATGTTTCTGCAGCAGCTTTGTGGCCAGAGAAGATGTCAGGCTGCTTTGGTGGGGCTGTAAAGGAGACTTTACATTAATGGGGAGCAGGGGATGGAATTCTTGAGTTTTGTTGAGGAGCTCCAGTGTTTCTGTGCTGTGTGGGCATAAATGGGCAGATCATTGCCAGGTCTGGAAGAGCAAGTGGGTAGAAGGGCAGAAGATACAAACCTGTATTCTGATATTGCCTTGCTGTTTTATGGAAAGATAAATGAAGAATAAACTAGAAAAGATTGTATATGAAGGTGCCAGTAAAAGAAGCTTTCCCTGTGGTGGCATAGCTGTCTGTTTAGGTGAGCCTGATGGTTTTCAAAGTCACCTTGGAGAGGCTTGTCCATTTGAGATGAGTGCTGTGATGGGAGCTGTTGGCTCCTTGTTTTCAGAGACCTGCTGAGGGGAGCTGATCCACCTGCTGCCAAGCTGTGGAGGCTCGCCGTGTGGGCAGGAGGATGCTTGAGTGACAGCCTGCCTCTT
The DNA here is from genome assembly GCA_013400135.1 of Rhinoptilus africanus. Classification (NCBI taxonomy): domain Eukaryota; kingdom Metazoa; phylum Chordata; class Aves; order Charadriiformes; family Glareolidae; genus Rhinoptilus; species Rhinoptilus africanus. Next base: position 256,203 of record VXBO01009751.1, read on the forward strand.
GAATTCAGTGTAGGTGTGAAAAAGTTTCCAGTGCTGATGAAAACTCTTCTCATCATGCCCCAAAGGACTCCAGGAAGAGGCCTCCCTGCTTCTTTTCATGCTGGAGACAGGAATATATGGGGAAGAAAGTCACAGATGAAAACCAACCCCACTGACAAATCTCAAAATTAAGGAGGTCTTTCAGTTGTCCCCACAGCCTCTAACGTAATTTAATTCAGGCTATTGATTAAGGTAAACTTAGTGAAATGTTCTAACACTCTGAATTGGTGAACTGCATAGCAGATTTCACTACCTGTGTTTTGCCTCCTTTAGCTACTGGCATAAATAGAATCACAGAATCATAGAACCGTGTAGGTTGGAAGGGACCTTTGAGATCATCAAGTCCAACCACTAACCTAACACTGCCAAGTCCACTGCTAAACCATGTCCCTAAGCACCACATCTACCTGTCTTTCAATTACCTCCAGGGATGGTGACTCATCTGTTCCAATGCTTGACAACCCCTTCTGTGGAGCAATTTTTCCTTATATCCACCCTAAACCTCCCCTCATGCAACTTGAGGCCATTTCTTCTTGTACTGTCACTTGTTACTTGGGAGAAGAGACCAACCCCACCTGGCTACAACTACCTGAAAGAAGGTTGTAGAGAGCGTTAAGGTCTCTCCTCAGCTTCCTTTTCTCCAGGCTCATAGTAACTAGTTAAAGGGCATCACTTCAGGCTTTGCCTTAAGAAGAAGATGAAAAGATAATTGCTGGATAAGCAAGTGAGCACGGGGGACTACAAGAAGGTAGCAGCTCAGCAAATGAGACAAGACTGGTTTTGAGCCAGTAACAGTCTTCTTTCGATCAGTTTAAGGCTGTCATCTCCCCTGGGCAGAGGAGGTCTCGGTGTCATCTGGCTGTGAGAACCACCTCCCCTGTCCTGCGTGAGGCTGCGGGCAGCGAGGACAGGCCTTTGGCTCTGGCTCACAGCTTGGCTTCTTACCCCGCATAAGCTGATCCGCTTTCAGTTTTGCTGGTATTCTGCTTGGCATTCTTTTTATGAAGTGTTTTTTTGTTTTGCAAAGACCTATTTATCCCTCCCTTCCCTGCACCAATGGAGATTTATTAGATTGCGTGGCAGTCTGCCATCTTCCTTATTAACCAAGCTTTTTCCCAAATAAACATGTTCCTTGTGTATGCTGCCTTCTATTTATGATTTACTTCCCATTATAAAGCTACAATCTGCAATATTAAAAATAATACACGGACAGATGTTTATCAGAGGTTGTACAGGATTTTATTGTACTGACTCTGGTATTTGTGGTTTCTATTTCTTTAATCTCTGGCGAAGTGTGCTTCCTCCCACCCTCCCCAGTTTACTACTTCTGCCTCTTATTACCCTTATAACAGGTGATGATGCCCTTTAAACATATTTTCTTTCGGGCTGTTACGTGTTGCAATACGAAAAGGAGTAGGAAGAAGTATGATGACATACTTAAAATGGAATCTTTGTGTAAGAAATTAGAAATTAGGCCTTTATTCTAGTGATCTAGATCCACCCGGAGGCAAAGAGATTTTTGCCTTCCACTTCCAGGATGCCAGCAGGGTATTTGATCACCCTCTGCTGGCTGTACTGCCAGGGCTGCTACCAAGTCGCTGGATTTTGGGAGGGTGCCTTTACACTCTGGATAACACCCAGACATCACTTAGGATTTTATTTTGTTTGTTTGTACTGTGTTACTACAGTTTAGCCAAACCAATTTGAGATCACTGGCTGCATACACAGTTTTTTATTTTTTATTCGAATGGATGGAATAGAACTCTGCCCCTGGGTCACATAATCATCTCAGAACAGTTCAATAAGTAGCTGTGACATGCATCGTAACAGCGGCCTAAACTACCATATTTTTTCAATATGACACTTTGTCGCTTTTTTTTTTTTCCTTGGCCTGTGGTTGGACTTACATTACAAAAACAAACAGCACTTAGCTATAATTAAAAATGCCCTACAGTAAGTGGGATGACAAAACAATGGGAATGCTGTTCGTATGGATGAAGTCAAGTGTAAATGAAGTCTAAAAGAATTAAGTTGAATGCAAGGATAAAATTATCTTGTTGGATAGGCACAGAAAATGTAAAATAAGGCTACCCAATACAGCAGATCTTGCATTTCACAATAAAAAACTCGGAGTTTTTGTATCACGAGGCAAATCCATCTTTTGTGGTTGCAGCTGAAACATAGCCTTCAATTAACAATTAGAAATGCAGTCATATATTAATGGGTATTTGTGTGTAGGGAGTTTATACATACAAGCATCTACTTTGAACATGTGAGCAATGTACTTATTTATGCGACTTGAATACAGTTTATAAAAATAGGAAACATTTACAGTAGTATTCCTAGTATTCCTTTTTTTCCAAGGCAGTCTAGTTCTACCTGGAAGTATGTTTATGAAAACTTTATGTTGAAGAATCGATATAGCGGCAAGATAAATTTTAAAATCATCCTGCAGACATAATTACAAGCATAGTGAGATACAAATATAAGAAGGGCTGGTTTTTTCAACCTCCAGTAGCTGTCATCTTGCTTCAGGTTTAGCTCTAGTCAGAGCCGTGCTGACCAACCTACTGATGTTTCACTAATTGCCACTTGAAAATGAAGAGGGAAACTGCCTAGCTTTGAAACATTATTCATGAAAGAAGGATCGTGCTGGCTTGTTTTCAAAACGGGAGCTTTTCCCCCTCTTCGTGTCTAGACAAGCCAAGTACAAGACTTTGTGCTGAAAAGGGCTCTCTAGTGTGTCATTAGGCACATGGGTCTAGTCTGCACTGGTCTGGATTTCTCTGTCAGAGTGTTTTGAGGTCACTCCTAGTATTTTGGTACAGACCTCTGCAGGTCTATTTACCAACTTTCAGTTTGATGATATGGCAATATTTGCTTTTGACTGTCTCCATCAACCTGACTTGGATCCACTTGGCTTTACAAGGAAGGATTCTCTTCTGACTTTAGTAAAAGCACACACTGTTTAAATGTGTTTACTATGCAAACTACTTTAAGGTACTGCATTTTTGTTTACAAGTCACAAATACCTGGTGCTAAGTATGTCCCGTGTTCAAAAGTATCTGTATTTTCATTCATTAATCTGTTTAATTAATTTGTCCCATTCATACATTTTTCCTTTGAGTATTTCCTTCGGACTTGAACAGAACATGATTATACAGGGTAAGTTTTGCACTTTCATGTCCTCCATTGGCTATTAAATTTTGTTAGATTTAGAAGTTACTTTTGCACATGCATGTGTTGTGGGTTGATCCTGGCCAGTGGCTAAGCATCCGCACAGCCGCTCGCTCACCGCCCCTTCCCACCCCACAGGAAGGGAAGAGTAACAGCAAAAACATAGTTTAGAAAGTGAAGGAAAGAGGGGAAAGAAGTCACGCAAAGGCACTCACTCATCACCTCCCACAAGCAGACTGATGCCCAGCCAGTCTCTGAGCAGCGGGAAGACAAACCCCCCTGTTTTTTATTGCTGGGTATGATGCTGTATGACATTGAGAATCCCTGTGGTCAGTTGTGGTCACTTGTCCTTGCTGTGTCCCCTCCCACCCTCTTGCCCCCTCCCTGCAAGGAGCAGGGTGAGGAAAAAAGAAAGCCTTGACGCTGTGCAGACACTGCTCAGCAATAGCCAAAACACTGGTGTGTTATCATCAATGCTGTTTTGGTCACAAACCCAAAACCCAGCACCATAAGGGCTGTTACGAAGAACGTTAACTCCATCCCAACCAGGCCCAGTAGACGGTGACTGCTTTCTTGGCAAACAGATTTGGTGGGAGATCACAAGGCAAGATGATTTTGGCAACACAGGCCAGTTTAAAATAAACACAGAATTCCTGCGGTATTGTGAGCAACCTTCCACTGGGCACATCAACAGGGGACAAGAGGCCTGATGAGTTTTTTTATTCACCTTGATAAGGGTGAATAATGGTGAATAATTCACCTTGACAAGAGTTCACATATCTGAGGGAAGGAGGAAGTAGCCATAAAATTTACAAGAAGGGTTGATTGAGGATGGTTTTTTAATTCAAATTTCTATGTGGTCCATTATCCAGGACAAAAAAAAAAAACCAGCCAAACACCTTAAAGCACAAATTTTTTCCTCTAGTTAGTTGTCTTGTGGTAATGTTAGTTAAAAACCAGAACTTTAAGACTTTAATAGAGCGACTGAAAATTCAATGCTTCATTTGGTCTTTTGTCTGAACACTATAATCTGGTGGCAAATAGAAATACAAAGTTCTTAGCTTTAATTGCTTTTGAGTTGACATCCTGCTTAAGAACTTTATATCATCCGTGGGGGAAGTGTGGAAAGCTTTATATCAGGACTCAACACAAAGACACAGGAAAGAATTAAATATTGTAGCCAAAGTAACACGTCAAATGTTCTAACTTCAAGCAATATGGTGTTTGATAGTTGTCTTTCAAATAGAAGCAGTATGTGCTTTACCACTCTAATTTCACCCTGTGTTATATTTCTCATTTAAGAGCCTTGAAAGTTTGAACCCTTTCAAGCCAACTTTTCTAATCTTCCAAGGCAGCTTTGTTCTTTTCTTGTTCCAGTTTCTTACTTCACAGAGTCGTAGAAATGAGTTGTAATTATCAGATTGTTAATATTGAGACCGATCTTTTGAGTCTCCTTTCCAAAAGTAACTGTTAATGACCTTAGTTCCTTAGGTTTCAAAGGCTTACTCTGGTTATGAAATTTTTATACTCTATACTCTAAACAGAAAAACGAAGCTCTTAAATTCCCCTTCAGTTCTTTGTTGTAGCAGAGAAGGACAAAGGAGCAGGGAAAAATATTTTTTGTTTGTACGGTATTTTATTGTACTATTTGAGTAGTTCAAGTACTTTAGGGTTGAACTGAAAAAGCTTAAATCTTGAGGACCTTATTTAGGCAAATACTCACTGATTTTTGAATGCAGTTTGACCAAGTGGAATGAAAGGATTGATTTTTTTTCCAGAGGAGATGCTTGTTTTTCTTGCATAGTATTTTATTGCTTTCATTTATATTCCAAAGTAGCATTTTATGTGTTGCAGATGTTGATGTATGTAGTTTTGCAGCAGCAGATTCTTGCTGGTACATGTGCCAAAATGCCATTAACACTGTTGATGAAAAGTGTTCAGAGTGAAGTCCGCAAATCACTTTTACCTACAAAGCACATTTCCTAAGAAAAATTATTTCGTTCACTTTCCCAATTTATTTTTCTCCTCATTCACTATTACTTTGCCTATGTTTCACATCAGATTTGTGTGGGTAAGTATCGCACCTTGGTAACTGTTCTAGGGGCTTTTTAGAATTACAGGTCCTGTTGTCTCAGTTCAGAGTAAGTTAAGTGCTGTAAAGATTAAAGGAAAGTCTCTTGTTGATACTGTTGAAGATGAACAAATGCTGTCTCTTTGCTGGGAAGGACCAGGCATCATCTCTCTTAAGCAGAATCAGCCAACCCAAACTGCGGCCCTTGGGGAAGCCCAGTGCTCGGGGAATGGCACTACTTTAATAAACTACTTGTGAGTGTTCATTGGGTTTAATTCTGTCTATTTTGCTTTTGCCTGTGAACAAGAATGGCCAGAATTTGTCAGCATGCTGGAAGTGTAATCATTAAATTATAATTTGTCTAGATATAATGTGTCCTCTGTTCTATATGTGCAGTGTATTTAACTTTGGAACAAGCCTAGTGAGAAAGCTCTTTATAATTGCTTGAATATTTTTGTGAACATTTCTTAATTACATCTCAAATACTTACTATAAAGCTTTGTTTCTGGAAGTGACATTTAAGTGATCAGTTTAGCAGAAGGGCAATGGAATTTTAATTATCAACCATGGTAGACATCCTTAGTACATTAAGCCTTATTTAAATACAGAGGTATTAACAGCTTCAGACAGAAGGCAAGTCAGACAGACTGAAGCCCTGTCTGACTGGGCTCTGAAAATTAAAGAAAAAACATCCGAGATGAGAAGGCACTGGACTGTAATTCCTATAAAAAGCTACCACTAGTTAGCACTTTATGAATCTTTACCAGTAAACAAAAGGCCAAGGATGGGGGTAATGTCATCCTTGTCTGAAAGGGTGACTGCGTACCTCACCTGTGGTGGGAGACAAGGTAGAGAGCTTTTCCTTGATGTTAGTTTTTTAAGAGCTAGATATCAGTCTAGTGAGGGATCTGACCCAGGATTAGTTTGCCAGCCTGAATCCTTTTGCAGAGAAAGGGAGAGAAGAAGAAACTTGAGGCAACAGTTTTTAATACTTGGTCTCATAGGAATTGTTCTCAGGATTGAATGATATTTAGGGGAAACTGTTCTTTTCTTTGTAATGAACCAAATATACAGAATATGGCATGCCTGCTTACAGTGTTCAGACACTTTATAGAGGTTTTAGAAGTTTACTGACTTTGTAAAGCAAACTGGCGTGTGGGAGTTCAATGTGCAGACTGAGCGCTTGATTGTAATTAGTTGGGAGACTGGCAAATTGGCTTTGGGAAGGCAGTTAAGGAATAATTGTCTGTGTCTGGACAGGATTGTTCCTGGTTACAAACTATACCACTGCCCTACAGCTGATGCTGTTTTGCATTGTGCCAGACTTTTTTAATGTGCAACAATTATTATTTTTATTCATAGTGCTGTCTTGCCCCAGATACGCAAGGTGCCACACAAACATGCATGAGAACACAGTCTTTGTTCCAAGTGAATTGTAATCGACATGAACTACAAAAAAACGTTGTCTGTTTTTTAAGCAGAAGTTGAATTTCTCCAAATGGCAAATCTGGTTTACTAATTAATTCATTCTGGTGATCTAGAACGTGTCACATATATATTTATACATGCAGCGCTTACAAATCCTGTATTATTTATTTGGGGGATAAAGTTCCAAAGACCCATCCACCATGATAACATCTACTTGAAAAAGATTGCCTCTAATATCATTCATTCTAGCAGTGAAGAAGGTAAGCACCAATTTCCTCACAAATTTTTGTTTCTGTTTCTTCTTTGCCTTTCAGAGTGCAAATTCACCTGCGCCAGTGGTAAATGCTTGTATCTTGGTTCATTGATTTGTAACCAACAGAATGACTGTGGGGATAACAGCGACGAAGAGAACTGTCTGCTTGTAACAGAGCATCCACCTCCAGGCATCTTCAGCTGTAAGTACTGTCTCTTTGTGTGCATCTGCCTATCTGTGTGTGTCAAATATGTCTTGTTTACCTCAGAAATCAGTCTGTTCAGAAACTCGATCTGCAGTATGATATCTAGGGGGGATGAGACAGAGGAAGTAAATACTGGTTTTTTTTCTGAAGCAGCAGTGATTTCTAACATGGTTTCTCTAGGTTTTTAGGCCTGGAAAGTTGTCGTTCTGCAGATGGAGCTTGTGCTGCAGATACTGATGTTCTAATCATATGGATCATGTGTGGCTTCTGAGAAAGAAAGTGTAATATATAAATGATTAAATAATTTGTTTTCCAGTGTTCTACAAAAACATTTTATGCTTTGTCTGTGTGACAGTCTTTATATGTTGTTAAGACTAAGGCTTTTGTAGGTATATATTTGAAATAGCTTTAGTTGCTATTCTTTGGTGCATAAGTATCTCACGCAGAGTGCCAGCGTTTATCACCAGAATTGCTCTCTTAGTGTTTGGCCGTCAGTGATGTACACTGAAATCAAACTTTGATTTTGTTTTTGTTAGTAATTTATTTTTAAACCACAGTTCAGCTTTCTGGATGGGGGAAAAACTTTCCAAGAATGTTTCTGGTCTACAGTGCAATAGAAGTGCTGATATACTACTTGCCGCTTTCCAAATGGTTTGATTCTGCCCATACTGACATCCCTCAGGACGCTGTTTCTCCTTGGGTTGTGATTATGGTTTATGAATATCTGTGTCACTTACGTTGTTATTAATAATAGGAATTGCAAGTGGCATGTATCTGTGATCTCTGTACAAACGCATGTGCCATTAGGCAGGACTGAATCACTGGTGTGGATTCATAATAGAAGGTGAAGTCAGGTGTTGGATATGCACCTTTTCTCATCTGCCTTCCAACCTCCGGTTGAACATCTGTCTAAATGTTGTACTGTAAATATTTTTAAATCTTGTACTTTGTAGTACCTTGGTACCTCTGCAGTGATTTCAGAGGTTTTGAAATAATAATGGCCTATGTATACTTTTATATAATTTCATTTTATTTTTGTTTTGATTTTATTTTTGTAGTGGAACTCTTTCCAAAGCCCCAGAACTAGCCATAGGCTTTGGTGATGGGTCCAAGTCAAAATGTCACCTGTATTTGCTCGTGAACTTAAGCTAACATTGGCTTTTGAGTTGTAAAAAATGTTATGCCTCATTACTTGTTATGCCTCAAAACTTGCAGGCATATCTTTAAAGTTCAAATAGAGGAATTTTTTTGACTGGGATACTGTACAGCTCTTCTCTTAAACTGAGCCAGCACAACTGTTTGGCCAAAAGGAGCCATGAAAACCACTGTGGAAGCAGATGGAGGGAAGGACTTTGGTGACAAGCAGCAGTTGGGGACATCACAGGTGGTGGCCCTGCATGGCTGCAGTGGGACGGAGGCAGCCTCTGAGTTCCTAGATGGAGTCCCAGGTGGAACTCCAAAAGCCTCCTTCAGCTTGAGGTCTGATAGCCAGGGTACCCTTGGTTTTTCAGTACGCCCCGTCCCAGTGCCAGTCGAGCAGTGATCACAGCAGCGTGTTGGCATCGCATACTGGCCTTTTCCTCAGGAGGCCTTTGGACTGTAGAAATGGTTACTTGTGTGATCCAGGATCTGCAGACTTCCTGGTCTCCTCCTAAGACACATCCATCCCTTGAGGCATGGCAGAAGCCAGGCATGCCTGAAAGGGAGCGGTGCCGGTCAGCTGGCAGGTCATCCTCCTCGCCTCCGGCGGCGTAAAGTTTATCTGAACTAAACACGACAAAACATGTCTGCAAAAAACCTTCAGCAGCAGGTTTCCTACTGCTTGCACAGGAGCTTCAGTTGGCGTCTTTTATGATCCTGTCTCTGGAAAGTTGTGCCGGTCAAAGGGGCGGCATTTGTCTCACTTTTCAGTGGACATGGATAAAAATCGTTTGCATGCTTCTCAAATCAGCCTTTTACAGACATGAGGACTGTTACCACCCATCCGTCAGTTACCTTCTGTGAGGGTTTAAAAAAAAAACACCCCTAAATAAAAACAAGTTCCTTCACATGAATTATGTTTCCTTAAATCAGTTATATTTGTTCATGTTTTCTGATTTCTCCTAAAATATGGTGTCCAATAGTCGGTCTACTTCAGACCTCCCCAGTGCTGAGTGAAGAGGAATAATGAGGTAAACAGTTCTTCAAGAGCTGTATTTGCTGGTTTCGTAACAATATTGCAAATGAGTTTGTACAGGAAATACTAGATTTATTGCTAGGAGCATTCGTAAGTGTTTAAATTTTTGCTTACCTTATGGCAGAGAGAGAGGTTCATTATTTGTTGCGTTGGAGGATATTGATGATCGTACTTTTTCATTGCAATAGGGACCGTGCGGCAAGTGCTGGTAAATAAAGGAACTTCTGTTTTAAATAAAAAATCCCAAACCCAGTGAAACAGGGTCCTAATGGTGAAACAAAGAGAAAAAAGATCAAAGCCAGATGGAAAATAATAGAACCAGAAACAGTGTTTAAAACAAACGAGGATAAGTGGTATTTATCATGTTCTGGCTATTAAACAGGCTGTTACATGGTAGAAATCAGTGCCAATTGGTAACAGGAAAGAGCATTATTATGAATGTGGCAGTTGGTTGTATTGGCTTATTCCAGCCTTGAAAAAATGTTTCTGGAATACTTGTTGAAGTGAGGTCCCCAGGCCTTAGAGGGATGACATGTTGAATTAAGGAACTTGTGCAGGCTTTTGCTCAAATGATTTTAATGGGGATCCCTACCAGAGTACACCAGAGTATATGCACTTGGAACGTCCCAGCTGACGAGGCTACCTTCCAGCACAGGACTACATATATTCTTTGGCTTCTAATTAGTGACAAGAAGGTAATACAGCTCTATAAGAAGGAAATGAATGTTGGGAAAAAAAAAAAAGGCTTGAGGAATTGTAAAGCAGGAATTTCTTTCTGGTCAGTGTTACACATCAACTCTGTTCTTGCACCTTTTTGCTTGTGCGCAGTTCTTGAATGGGCAGTAAGCTGTTGGAAGGAGGCACGTGTAAGTGTGTGCTGGTCCACATCCGAGCAGGGTGGCCTGTTCCTCCCTGGGACTGCCCCTGTCTTTACCGGGAACACGTTGGCGCTGCTGTGGTACGCCTTGCCCTCTGCCGTTCTTCAAAGAATCCTTTTCTCTTACTGTATTCAAGCCTTCTATCCTCCCGTGGTGGAAGCAATATTCATCTCATTTCACTGTAATACATACACTGCCCCCAAATGATGTCTAAATAAATAAATTTTCATATGGGAGTTCTGCTTCAGTTTATTTAAGCAGTATATGCTGTGCCAGTGGTAGCCCATATTTCCTGGCTACTGAAGCATTTCTCATTTGTGTTCTTGCCAGCAGCCAAATCCAGGATGTCTCGTTGGAGCTTATTGTTTAGTTCAGTGAAGTTGCATGAGCAGTGGTATAGAAAGATGTGTTTTGTGGGTGACCTGCTCCCTGGATCTCGTGATTATAGCAGACGCTATCTCCTTGTGTTAGAGGAGTTTAAATCTCCCACACCTGGTGTTCCTCTCGCCTTGCTAATCTATCCGACTCCAGCGTGAAGGCTGTTAATTCAGTCTTTCAGATGTTGCTACTGGACTCTATAAGATGTCTTATGTGTGCGAAGTTAAACAAAACATGTATTTTTGTAGCCCTTTGGGTTTATTAATTTTTTGGTTTTATTAATTTTCCTCTGCTGACTTGTAGGGTAGAGTTTCCTTACGCTGCTATGTGGGTAGCCGGGGAAGATGTGCACCAGCCCAAAGTGTGTTGGAGTCTGGGTTTAGACAGCACAAGCTGCAGTCCAGCGAGTTGGTCAAAATACGTGCTACAGCGTTTAAGCCGAACATGTTAAGGTAACGGCTTGCTTGGTTTACAGTGGGATTTTTAACACAGGTTTGGTGATGGGTGTTGAATCCTATCACCCCCTCCTCGGTGAGGACACAGGGGCTACTGCACGTTTCCCCACAGGTAGCCTCCTGCAAAGTAGCCCGTGTCCACTTAACTGTTTTTATTTTCATCAACTATGAAGACTTATTGATTGGGATAATGGAGATGACTGTTCTTTTAGCACTACTTGGAGGTCGAGGGTGTATTTAACAGCCTAAAGCCATGATGGGAAAAATGAGGTGAAGAATAGGATTTTAAGCATTGCAGGCTTGGCCTTGGTGGCAGCTCGCTGCTCTACATGACCCGCAAAATTTGGACTCTGAGGAATTGAAACAATGTGCCTGCTTCTAGCAGGACACAGTTCATTTGCTCCAGCTTTTCCCTTTGTTTCGCAACAAATGATCAGCCTGCCTTGTCCTGCTAAAAGTAAATTAGATTTTGAAATGGGAAGTGTAGTCTGTTGTCTGTTTGCAGGCTGCGGTATCCAAGTCATGTCTAATTGAGAAGGGTTGCAATGGCAGAGATTTTAGTTCTTTAATTGTTTGGAGGAAAACAGTACAGGTAGTTATCTCTGCTGTGATCTGTATGCGTTTGTGGGCATGTGAAACACAAATATTGACATGCATGAGAATTTGAAGAAGAGTAAAAGAAGGGAGAACAAATCCTTCTTGTCATGTGAAAATTATGTCTACATCAAATTTCAAGTTGTCAGCATTGATGGAGGTGATGTGTCATGGCTGTTTTGTCAGAGAAGAGTTTGCTGTAGGAGTTCATTTTCCTCTGCAAGGTAAAAAAACCCAAACAAATCAAATATATAGCTCTCCCTTTCACCACCCCCACCTACTTCTGTGTCTCTGAGCCTTGTAGGGATCTGCAGGGGGTTGGAGAATGATTCTGTTTTAAAAACAAAAAGCTCAATCAAAGGAAAATATTTTGTTTAAAGAGACCTTTGGCATCCCCCTCTGACTGTGACACTGAATTTGCACAGATAAAAACAACCGCTTAGATTTACATTTTGATTGTGCTTCTGCTTTCATGTGTGCCGGGCTGTCCCACTTCAGGTGAAATTTATCCATTTCTTTAAATATTTAGCAGTCTAGCGTTGATGTTAATGAAAGTCTGGCACTGCTATTTTGAGCATTGCAACAATGATAGTAATTTTCAGTGTCAGATTACTGCTTCTCGGAGGAAAAAGGGAGATGGGAGGAGGGAAGAGCCGAGAGGGGGGAAAAAAAAAAATAAAAAAATTGTTTCGGGTCTAATAGAGTTTGTCATCAGCCTGGCTGTGCCAGACAGATGGATCATGAATACTGTCTAGACGCTCTCTGCCTGAGTGGAGCTGTGGTCTCTAAGGACAAGCAATGAGACGCCGGCTTAAGTGACTGGGGAAAGTCAGGACGTGCTCCCCTCTAATCAGATACCGATCCGAGCTGATCCTGCCCCGCCGAGCGGGAGGAGAGGACAGGCCCCGCTGGTGCTGGGAGACGGTCAATACCCATCTCGGCTGAAACTTGGCTGTTACGGGGCTTTGGGGGGGGGTAAGGAGAGGGATGGTGTTACGACGCTATTGATTTCAGCTGCATCTGCCCAGGGAGCGCGGGGTGATGTAGCTGGGAGTGTGGATCTCGGGAGGGGCTGGATTGGGAGAGCCATCATCTGGCCATAAAGCACATGCATAAAGCTGCTCGGTCACCTGTATTTATTGATTGGTTTAGTCACAGTATATGCTTGAAAATGCTTATTTTACTTCCTTACTTTTTCTTGATTTGGCCCACTTGTTCAGCAGGATTGCTTTCTTCTCCTTACCTGGGGCTCCATACGTCCCCGGCTGTTAAGGTGAGGTTACGTGAGGCTGCCTACGGTTTGGAAAGGAGAAGCTGTGTTAACCAGGTGAGACCCGTAGCCTAGGGCAGATCTTGCGCTATTTAGTGATCTCTCATGCTGTCACTTGTCCTTTCTCTGTCACTAAGCACAATTAATGATAAGGAAATAAAAAATTCTGATTTAGACAAGAGCGGTAAGTATTTTTTGGCTGGTGGAGTTGTAACGAAAACTTAATTTGATACATACGCTAACTCATTTAAAAAACAAGACGCTTTCTGCATTTTCAGTTACAGAATAAGCCATAGCATTCTGGATTTTAATTCTGTGTATATATAACTAGATACTAGATAGCTATTTTTATTTAGAAAATCCAGTTGGTTTTCAGCCTGTAGAGCAGTCTTGCTTCTTAAAGTGCTGTAAGCAGGTTCTGTGCTTCGTTTTGAAATTTCCCCTTTGCATATTTTTGAAGTACATCATGGAACATAAGCAATTAAGATGAGCTTGAAAATTAAAAAAAAAAAGGGCAAAATATTAAGGTGAATTTTGCGTTTTCCTTTAACATTTTGTATGTGTTTTTAAAAATACTATATTTCCTGGTGTTTAATAAATGAAGCAGATGCTGGTCCCATGAGTTCTGTAATAAAACTGCAGTGGGATTCAGTAGTGCTAGAGTGTACCCATTCTTCATCTGGAGCCTTACCGTGTTAGCGACTCTGACAAGCCAGACACACGTGTACGTGGCCAATAACCATGAAATATGCTGGTACAACATCAGGTATTTGCATCTGCTTACAAACAGGGCTGAACTCAGCTCCTGGTAAGGAATTTCCATTTCACAAAGTTTCCAGCTAAACATTAATCATACTTTTACAGTTAATGAGAAAAAAAAAATAAAAGCTCACAGTGCCCTGCAGATGAAAATGTGGGAATTTCGGTAGCTCTGAAATGCTGTGTTATTTATTTGCAAAGTGTATGTCAGCTCTATCACCTTTAACCAGAATCTAGAAACAACATTTGTTAGAACTGTTTCCGCTTGTTCTCCATACACATTTCATTCACTCCTCCTTCAATTCCTGTTAGCTTTTAGGAAACTTCATCTAGTACTAAACATTACAGTTTAGTACAATTATTCCTGGTAATGCTTTTGCTTTCTCCTGTTTCCTTTTTCTGCTGCTGATTTCTTACAGATGCAAAAGAGAATTTTAAGTGCTCAAAGTGTATTCAAATCTTCATTCAAAGACTGTTTTAGGTATCTGAGAGAGTGCCTAAACTTCAGTCTGGAAATCTCAAGAGCAGTAGTGCCAGGCATGACGTGACTTTCTATCTTACAGGTATGCTGGGGTCTGCAAGAGACAGGAGCTCCTTGTGGACCACTTTGAGGCAGGGAAATGGCCTCTCACAGGCTCTGAGGGCACCCTTCTTCATATTGTTTTCTCCACCAGAAGTGCATGGTAGCAATAATATTTCTTCAGTGCCGGCCTAAAACTAAAGTACAAAAACCACAACACAGTATCATACCACGGGCACAGTTCTCCCCCTGGAGAGAGGAAAAGAATAAACTGTGAGACAATTATTTTCAGACATTATTTCACATCCAACTAGTAGGTGCTCAGACACACGACATCAGAGATCATAGAGTGGAACTGAACAACTTTTGTTGATTTTATTTTCAGTCTACATTAGGAAGTATTGTTCATTGCTGTCCTTCCTCTCTGCTTTTTCATTTGCAGGGGTCACACTGTACGGGGCACTGGGAGCTGCCTGGCTAAATCTCTAAGTTTTAGCTGCAGGTCTGAAATCGTCCTCTGTGAATTTTAAAGCCACTGCTCTTCTGTGTCGTTCATTCAATCCACTTTGGTTATTGCTGGTAAATGCTCATTAGGAGCACTGCCTTTGTACTGTGTTTGCATTTGGCTAATATGGGCTTAGAGGAGCCCTCACAAACTATTTCTTCTGTACAGCATTGGAAGCTGTTCAGGTGTTTAGGTAGTATGAAGATTACTTACATTTTCATATGGTTTAGCGTTTCAGAGCATGTGCTTTGAGGCTGCTTTTTTAAAATAAAAAAATAATTTTAAGAAACTCCTCACAAAAAAGGGACATAGAGTCAAACTAGACAACCTTCTTTCTCTAGGAATGCTGCAGACTGTGGTGTTTGATTGCTCTTCATTCTGCAGATGCATATATGACCCTTTATCTCCAGAAACTCTTTGTCTCCCTGATGAAATTAACAACCTTACTTTTTCCTAAGCAGACTCATCTTCTCCTTCTGTTTCAAAGTAACAGCTGAGATGAAGGTGAATTGTGAGTTTTCCTGTATGTTCTGGTATAAATAAACTTTTGAAAGCTTTCTGATTGAAGCTTTTGTGTAGCTTAACATATAACATCATGTTTGTACTCAAAGAAATCCATGCTTTTCAGTGATCTCTATGGCCTATATTGTGTGTGAAATGATGTTTTTCCATATCATGTAGTGTTTAACCAAAGCATGTTGCTTTGGCCATTAGCGTGCAGCTATTTTTCTCAGACTGGAAAGCCCAAGAAACCCTATTTTCTCCACAGTTTTGCAAGCATTTGAAACCAGCATAAGCCAGTGTTGCCCCTTGTGGTTGTTCCCTCACTTGTCCCTGTGCAAATGTTTGTGCAGCCGCACGGGAATTGGGTTGGAGACCTGGTCTGGTTTTGATGGTCTCTGAGAAACTTCCACTTGGTTTTGTCTGGTGTCATGTCTTTGGTTCTGCTCTCAGCTCAACTGTGCAAACTCTCCTGCCGGCACAAAGCAGAGGGCAGTACAAGTGCCTCCATTCAGTGGTGGTTTATCCTTGATGGGTTTAAGTTTTCTATGAAACAGTAGTGTTATTAAATGCGCTAGTCTTTGCCTTACTAAAGTATATGTGCCTAAAGATCTTTCCCTGTATACAAGAGAGTTTGGGAATTAAGAGCTAATTGTTGCTTTCCCCCTTCTCCCTCATTTTGAAAATCTCATCATTTGTCCCTTTCTGTTACAGAGGAATGTAACAGAAGAATGAAGCATCAGTAGGGATCTCTCATGACTGTTCATGGGCTTGGGTTCATTTGGAATGAACCCATGCTAGTATAACGTAATATAAAATTTCAATAACAATGTCCAGTTTGGCTTAAGACGTGGGGCTTTATTGGAATAATGTTGGCTAGTTAAATGAGTTCATAGGAACCAGCTGTCCTGGCTCAGATCAAAGGCCCAGCTAGCCCAATATTGAATCTGGCACTGGCCACTTGCAGATGCTAAGTGAAAGAGTGTAAGCAAATCAGGTAAATGGTTGTGTTTTTCCCAGTAAACCCAGTTCCTTGGAGGAATGCTCCACTGCTCTGTGTGAGGAGCACGGGATTTCTGTCCTCCTGAGAGAATTCGACATTTAGAAAGGGCAGGAACTGAGGTGAAGAGAAAACGTCTCATTTCATAAGTGTAAGAAAGAGAGAAGAGCCATGAACCCTTCTCTAACCAGTAGATGTGTGGGCACATTGGTTTCTTCTATATTCAGCTCATACTTTTCATGTTAAGGCATTTTGAATGTAGGACACAAGCTTGCAAGTGCTGAATTCATGTCAACCTGAAAGACTCTTTACCTGGGTCTTTTCACTTATTTTGCAAGGAACAGATATTTTTAACTTCTCTTAGCTTACTGGTTTTTTCTGAGTGGTGTTGGAGTTGTTTTGGTCGGGATTATGGACTGCGTGACAGCTTTAATAGCGAACCAAGCTCATCTTGTGAGAAAAGTAGGCTTAAATTTGGCTTGGCCGTTTAAAAAACCAGATGCATTCAGAAAGCCTACTGTATGTAGAAAACACAGTTGTCACCTGTGACCGTGGAGCACACAGGCATCAGATACGTGTGTGTGTATTACAGCAGGCTTCCACTCGTTTTTGTTTTTATTTCCATGCATGTTGTATGCAAATGTAAGGAGGGAATACAGACTGGTTAGCATTAAGAAAAATACCAGCAACATAGGAAGATCCGTCTGTACCTCAGCTCCTACGAAAACATAAATTGGGATTTCTATCTTTGTTAAAAAAATACCCACTCTTTTAATTACAGGTTTAGGGTTAAAATCAAGGCTACAATATTTTTTTCACATTCTATTTAGACCAAAAATGAGACAGTCAACCAGTTGTTTATACTGAGCCACTGTTCGGAGCTAAAGGAAAACAGATCAGGAAAGGGAGTTGTTAAATTAATTGCGTTTTGTGTGTGATAGATGTCTTTTCTCTAACTTAACAATAGAGTCGAAGAGGCTAGAGGGAGATGTGTGTAACACAGTGTTAGTCTAGCCCTACATGATAAGATCGCAGCCCTGCTTATCTTTCCAGCAGTATTGCTACACTGGTAGCTTCCTCTTTCCTTCTCAGATTTCTTCTTCTTTCCTTCTCTTTCAGTATTGCTGCGTAATAGCTTCATAATGTAAGACGGATTAGGGACCTGTGGGGTGTAGAGATAATAATGACGCACTATGTGAATACTGAGTCTGGCACCTAGTAGCACCTTGATAGAAATAGAAAGCTGTGATCACAACATTAAAATATGCTAACAAGCTGAAGGAGCTAATGGGCTGAATTTTTACAGTGCAGATGTTCATCCGGCACTTGTGCTGAATGCAATAACAAACGTGTGGGGGCTGATGGTGATATTATTGTGTTCTTGGCAGCACAGTCCTCCAAAACAATCTTCCTTTCTTTTATATTTTACCAAGATTTAGAATGTTCTTTTTTTGTGGTCTAAGATAACGAATGTAAGCGTGTATAAACAAATTAGTCTGACTAAGGCTGGTTGGGCTGGGGTTGTCTTTATTCAAACGGGGTTCTGTGAGAATGGGTGCACCCCTGCATGTGGTGGTGGGGATCGGTATCTCAGTTCTTGGATAGTTCATGCTCTCCATCTCCTACTAAATTTCAGATAGTTTTATTGGTGTTGGTTTCAAAACCTAGGTCATCTGGCCAGAACAAACCATCTGCTTTGAGAAACTGTAGAGCCACGGTCTGATGTAAGGGTCGTGTCCCTGCGTTTTCCAGAGGAGAGTCGGTAGTCTCCTGGAAAACAGACACAGTACCTCAGCCCAGCCACCCACCTCATGGTATTTCACATATTCAGTCTCTGCCTTTGTGTTCAGTGCTTTGCAGCTAATGCCAAGAAGGATATTGCTGTCTTGTAGAACCTTTCAGCTGTTTCAATAAGAAACGACCTTGACTTCTTTCCAGCAGATTCAGATATTCCTGAAGAAATTACTATTGGTACCAGTCAAAGATTGGCTAGACATTGTCAGGAATCATTATGTTGCAAACTTGCTCTTTTTTTTTTTTTTTTCCCCTCCCTGACAAGGATAATGGCTTGTTTGTTTTAATTACGGGGATGAAAGGTGCATGTGGCTTTTGTTTGTAATAAGCTGCAGCTCTCACTGTGAATACCTGTCACTTTTGATAGGCTATTGCAATGTAGGTAATCAGTCAACTGGCCCTTATAACACAGGTGTCAAACCAGTCCCCTTTTGACAAGCCTATTACATAAAGTATGGGAAAAATAAATTCCACTGATGTTAGAAAACTAAAGGAAGGATTGAAGTGATATGAGGAAGACTTGGCGATCAGTGAATAGGTTGCACCAACAATTCCAAGTTTTCTTGGCATCTCTGCCACAGACTTCCTGGGCAATCCTGATGAAATTGTTACTGGTTTTCTCCCATAACGTCTTTATTTATAAAATGGAGATAATGATGTTCATCTACTTTGCAGAAGTAAGAAGAAAAGATTACATTTTTACGTGGTTGAAAAGCATGCAAAGAGATGTTAAGCTGTAATAACCTCAGAAAAATGGGTATTATGCTAGAAAAATTACGATGATAAGCTCACAGTGAGAATTAAAAAAAGTTTAGAAAGTATGTGCTTTATGCTGTATATTAACATCAGCACATACTGTCACATACAGCACATTAATAGATTTATCTTTATTTTTTCATTTGTGTGTCAACATCGAAGAGCAAGGAAATGGGTATGCTAAATAGTTTCTAAGTAGGTACAATTTGCATAAATATGTGACTAGAGACAGAAGAATAGGAGTGAGTTTCATCAGTCAACTATAATTCCGCAATCGGCGTAGAATATCTTAAAAAATGGTGAATGTAATGCAGTGTAATGGTATTTGGTTGTGTGTTAGTGAAGTCTGAAGAGGAATATCAGGAGGATTTAATCAAATGAGGTCAGCAGTCAACAGAATGATGGATGAAATTCAGTCTTGATTAATGCAAAGTAATTCATACTAGAAGGCAAAGTAGGCGCTATTAATACAGTTTATTGGATCCTAATTAATTGTGTAATTTAAGGAAAAGACCAAAGCATGACTATGAAGGGCTGAATGAAGACCTCTTTAGAGAATATAGTTGCAGTCAGATAAAATACTTTGAATCAATAAAAATAGGATGTGAATTGTTATGAAGCTATTACTTAAATCAACATTTTACATTTTCCTAGAACGCTGTATTCAAGTGTTGCTGCAGCACAGAAACGTGCTGTGGATGTAGAAAACATAGGAAAGCAGCAGAAACAAGTTGTGAACAGACTTTGGTATGAATAGAGACCAAAAAGTTTGGAATTGTTTACTTTTGAGTCTAGGTAAAGAGTGGGGAAATAAAAAGGTACACAAAACTATGGGTGTTGAACAGAAGGTGGGTCAGGAACTTAAACTATGTCGTAAGATTAGAAGATCGTTCAGTGCAATTCAAAGCTGATAAAAAAGAAATTTTTTCATACATCCTGCCTTCAGGCTGTATACCTCATTACTGTGCGGTGTCGTTGAGGCTAGAATTTAGTAATATTCATGTCTAATCTATCCAGAGAGGAGTAGTGAGGAAATTTATAATGATGAGGTTCCAGGCATTCAACTTATTTGTAACTGTAAGATCAGGTTAGCAGCTAGAGATGACGTTGCCTCAGTCTTTTGGAGAACTGAACATCCTCATCCAGGAGGACAACGCGTAGGTTCCCATGTGTGGTGTGAAACTGAAGTCCATAGTAAGTGGCTTGGAATAGTGTTTGTGCGAAGCTGTGATCAAAGTCCTTATGTGCAGTTTCTCGGACTTAAGTAATTACTGATACTGCATGTAACAGCCTTCCGTCACATCTTATAAAGCAGAAATCTGGAATGTCTTGTCCGTCTGTTTTTCATAGAAGGTGGTTAACTAGCAAGGCTGGCACATCGAGTTGCTCAACAAGTGAAAACTGTGGTGAATCTGCCAGCTGGTGCTGGATTACCTATTGCACACCAGGCTGCTCTAGCCCTGGGAGGGGTGTTGAGCACATCCCCAGCGCAGGAGAGCACGCCGACGGGAAACCAGTACCAGGAATTGCAGAGGAAGCCGGTTTAAGCAAGCAAGGTTTAGAATTAAATGTGTTGCAATACGGATTGGTATTTGATTCTTTGAAGTCTCCTACAGCCCTTCTGTCCATTAGGCTCGTGTAGTTAATAAACCAGACCTTCAGAAATGTCTGCTCCTCAAACATAATGTACTGAACTCCACACGAGAATGTTCAGCAGTAGTGGACAACATTTGTCGATCATCTCTTCTTGCAGGAGATGGTAACAGTTTCTTTGCTTATTGCAACACAAGCTATCCATTAATTAGGACTTTCAGAGAGAAATGTGTGTAGGCTGTGAACATGCAGAATGATGCAGAGAGGTGGGAAACAGATGTGTGGTCATACATGCACCAGCCAGCTATTACTCAGATACCATCCGTCTGCTAATTAGCGGCTGGAATGTTGAATAACATTGGTGTTCGTGTGATTGCTTGAGTGCAGTCCTGCGTCTCGTTTTCACACTTGTCGTAATCTCTACGCGGTACCATAAGTAACACGCTTCAATTAAAATTGTTTTGAAGGTGAGGTATCTAGAACTGCCTTGTTACAACAGATTAATTTCTTGGTGTAGATTACTCTAAGTGTAGGGCCATCAGCTCTCTGTACCCTTGGAGAGACAGCATTGGGTTAACACCGGAGACGAAACCTGACTCATCCATTTTTCTTCCTGTCAGCTTTAAACTACCCCCTCGATGATTCTCCTTGTACCTCCTTCAGTGAAGAGTCAGCAAAGAGCAGCCAACGTCTGCACTGCCATAGCTGGGGAAAGCGCGTGGTAATACTACCTGTATGATGAACGGCTCCTTAGGAAAACTATTGCATTTTATCTAAAGGTCGTGTTTTACTTTATTATCCCTAAGAATTTCAGTAGAAAGTATTAGGATTTATGATTGCTATACGTCTTAAAAACACATACGTACATATATTCTAGAACAGTCTTTTTTCTTTTATGAAGTCCAGATCCGTGACACGTACATTTCAGCCCTACCCATCATTATAGGAACAGGCAGTATCAGACGGCGCAATTAGTGTTGCCACGCTGGGGTTTTTAAGTTACCTACTACTCTATACTGCGCTGTATTCCAGGTAAAAGGCACATCTGTAGATCAGAAAGAGCAACTCCAAATTTACTGCCAGAGCATAAATGCAGAGCTGACTTTCTCTGATCCAGTTTCTGCATTTTTAAAAATGTTTCTCACACTTTCCTGAAACAGCTTCCTTCTTTATCCATATGAAAAAGCTTGTGAATTAGAAGAGGGCTTCTAATCTTCCAGGTAACTGGGGAAATAATCCTTCTTTCCCCCTCCCCTTCTCCCCCTCCTTATCTTCCCTCCCCACAGAATGCTAAAACATTGTTTTTCCTCCCACAATTGAAAGGTGTGTTTTGCAGAATACAGATGAGATATTTGTTGGCTAGCAAAAAATAAAGCGAAACAAGAGACATGTCTTTCAACTATAAATGGGGCTTTAGAGAGCTCTGTTGGAAAGCCTAATTTCTACATGAGCACAACTGTTTTTCCATATTGCCTGGAACACTTCAGTTACATATTTGGCCACACTTTCTATTATGGATTCTATAAAGACATCATTTGTCAAGCTAATAACTATGTAAAAAAATGTTTATTCACAATAAAAATGGATTTCAGAGATCTTTGAATTGCACCCACAAATACAAAATTTTGCAGTTCTTTGCAATATACTGAGATGGATTAGATGATAGGAATAATAATAATCAGGATTCCTTTCTCCATTCTGCAGGGCTTACTGAACGTAACTACTTGTTTGAACCACATCAGTTAGAATTTTTTATATATGTATTTCTAATTTTTGGCCTCTCTAGTGAGGAAGCTCAAATATTATTTCACTGTCAAGCCCTTGCTTGCAGAGTGTGTTTTTCATGACACTGGTGGTCTCTGACTGAAAAAGAGCAATAATAGAGTTTACAGCATATTCTACCTAGCTGCATAACTGGTTTTTGTAGGAAATGCATACTTTTTTAGCTAAACAGAAAATTCACCTTACTGAATTACAAACTGCACAGGCTCTTTTTAGAAATTCTTTTCTGTAGTTATGTCATATATAAGCCATATTCAAAAGGTGTCTTTGTCACTGATTTCAACAGCAGTTAAGTCGCTTGAGTAGGAGTTAGACACACAAATATCTTTCTATATGTGACCATAGTAGCTGTTTAAACGAAGGATTTAAGTAGACAGAATGTAATTATCCCCATTGCAAGACTAATACACAAGGGAAAAATGCCATAGGATTTTGTAATAGCGACAAGTGGTCAAGGCATTACATTTATGCCTTGCTAGTTTTACCAGCTGTGTCTCATTCCATTATTCATACACACAGACAGACAGACACCACACACACACCTCTCTTATAATTAATTGTAGTTGTCAACCAGTGGGGGGAAAAAAAAACAATTCCAGAGGTGATTTTCCAGAGAAAATTTGATTTCAAGGTGGGACCACCAACTGCTAGAAGTCGGCAGATGTGAAACACCTTTTTGAGGCTTGAAAATGTATTTACATCATATGAATCTGAAAACCAAATGCAGTTATTGGGATTTTCTTAGCGATCTGCTTGTCTCGGGTGAAAAAAAAAAATCTGAAAAATACTTTGGGTTTTCTGCCTCATGTTGTGCATGAAGCTGGATTTATGCATGATTCATAATGATAAAACATTACTCTGGGGGAAGTGAGGGGAAGGCACGGGCACCGTGGGTTGGAAACCAAGGATTTAAGTGTTACTTACTAATGGACAGGTATAGGTGATGATTCCACATAACTTGCATTCCTAAACTGTAGATCTTTCAAATAGTCCTTATATTCCACATGGCATAATATTTCCACACCAGTGGTGCATCGCTCTGCGGTGGGGTGCAGTACTCTGAGGGAGAGCTTGCTGACCATAAACACTGGGAAATTTAATTGAAATGAGAACAGATAGAAATACAGAAGTGTTTGGAGATTGCAGCATAGTGTCGGGTTGATTTTTTTCCTTCTTTGGTAGAGGGCCTGGGGTAGAAGATGGTCTTTTAAAGGTACTTGGGTATAAATAGGAGCTAGCATCTAATCCTTTCAGTTGTAGGGGTGTTTCTTTTCCATGGGATTGGATCACTTGGCCTACCTGAAGGCATCAGCCTGGCCTCTGAATCCCACCACTGGCCTGTGAATCTTGTCAATATATTTTTTTTAAACGGGAATCAAAGCAACATCTTGACTTCATAGGCTCCGTTTGACTCCTTTGCAGGCTGTTTGCTGTGCCTGCCGGCCCTTTGGCAGCCACAGCATATTGAAGGTAGGCATGGATAAAACGTGTTGTATTTCTTGGGCTAGAAACACTCACCTTGCACTGCAGATTTAGGTAGTATTTCCACTGCTTATAGGAATAACTATATTCTGGCAGAGGTTTTTGTTGGTTACATTACATGTTTATAGTGTACATGGCCTGGTGGAGATCCCTTTAGCTGACCTTAAAAGACTTGAGACGTCCACAAAATACTACACTGGCGTATTAAAACAGTAACAATCCCTAGAAAAAGCAGCTAGGCCTTTTAGGTGTGTCCAGGAAGGGTGGAGAAACAAGGACAATACCAGCCTGAGAGCGAAGAGATGGGGTGAGATTTGGTAGAGAGACGGGAAGATGGGTCACTCGTGGTAGGCAGAGCGAGGCCGCCTGACGAGTCGGCTGGTGGGAGGAAAGCCGGAGGTGTGGCAGGTTGTGGGAAGAAGAAGTTGCTGGATTTCCCAAAGACATCGCCCTGCCTTGCGTAGCTACCGCCACCCGAAACTCCCTGCGTGCGCACGTGTTCCCAGGCGCCCTTCCTGCTGGTTGCCTTGAAGTCAGCTTGTTGTAACTCCTTGGGGTTTTTGGTTCCTACTGTTTCTGCAGGGAACGTGTAGGTAAAACCTAACACTCAGCCCCTGGGGTTCGTGGTGCTGGGTTTGCGACCAGCCGCTCTGCGTGTGCGCATTAGCAGCGAGGATGTTGCTGCAGGTGGAGCACCCCAGATTCTCCTTTATTCAAGATGCAGGGTATTTAGAGCACGTGGTTGTACTTGCTGGGTTTTCATGAAGAAACCAAGACGCAATAATCCATCGTTTTAAAAACTGGTAAAAGCAATTGGGAAATTAAGCGGTAGAGAATTAGGGTCCTAGTTGCTCATATCTGGTGTCTCAGCTCAGGTTAGTGGTGAAAATAGGTCTTGTCCTTTCTTACATGGCATCATTCCTTTCACTCCTGAATTAGGCAGTGATTAGAAAGATCTGTAACTGGAGTTATTTGGGGCCCTTTGATGGGGCTGGAAGAACCTTGCACTGAAATTATATGCATTGTGAACTGAGTCCAAAGGAGTTTTGTTGATTTAGCCCTGCTGGATATCTAATTATTCATCTTGTCTGCTACTTTCATAAGTACTAAATATGGAGAATACTCATAAGTTAATAAAGAAAACAAAAAAAAAGAAAGAAAATGTTTCAAGCACTGAGTATATTTCAGACTTGTGGTTGACTGGCAAATTAAATACCAGGGACCTGGCAGCACATGCAGGGTTCCAGTTTAGCTGCAGCTCCATTGACTGTGCTGATGGTCCTGAGGAATAGGGAGAAAGTAGAGGTTCTTGCCACCACTGGTGGTAGGGAGGGTTGAATAGCATGAGTGTGGAGGGAGCTGTGCTTTAATAGTGTTTGTGTTTGTAGTATAAGTGGCTTCATGTCTGCAGTTACTTCAGCAAATATAGTACAAGGATTGACTACTTTTCATTTTAATTTAAAAATAATTGAGAACTAGACACACATAACGCATCCAGGGAGGCCTTTTTAGTGTGGACATTCAGAGTAGCAAAATTGGTACCTGGTAGCATAAAGGGGGCTCTTTAAAATTGTTTCTTGACGTAGTTAACACATGTCACAGCAAATCTGTATAGTGGATAGGCTTCAATAGATTCCAGCGTGGGAGAGAAGGACGTAAGGAATTGCTTATTGTATGACAGTGATACTCTTAGTGAACAGATACACGGACAGCTTGAACTGATGCTGAAAAAAACCATGTTGAAAAGAAATAATACGGTGTACCAGTTGTGAGGACTTGAATTCATGCTTATAAGTAGAAGTACTGCACTTCAGTAAACTGCTTTCCTTTCCCTGAGTCATACCTACTGTTTCAGCTGCGCATTGCTGAGGAAAGCAGTAAAAAGGGCTCATGAGATCCAGCGTAATCTCCCTTCGTTTCAATTGGTGCCAAGGCTGGAAGTAGCCAGCCGTCTCCCCTCCTTCCTTCCTGCCATGTTTTGATGTTTTGCCTCCTGAAATCCTTTTCACCAAATCAATCCACTTCCTTCTGTTCGAAGTATGAGTGTTGGAACGTCCACTGGCATCTGGAAATTTGACAGCTTTGAGCTTCCTCACTTTCATTCAGGCACTTGGGGCGGGACAACGAACCAGCGAGGCAGATAAAAGGAGTCATTTAAACTTTGGTTTCAGATAAAAGAATCAAGTTTGGTGACGTATTCTAGTCTAACAGTATTGCTTCTGTTCTTTGTGGCAAAATATATTAAAATAAAATGAACAAAGAAGTATTCAGGGCTGTGTCTGCTGGATTTTTATCCTGCCCTGTGTCGTGCACCAGGTTTCAAGCCATGGGGAGTTTACTGAAAAAAATGACCTGTCAGTTTGGCTCCCTTCTCCTTCTCCCTTCCCTTCCCTTCCCTTCCCACTCTCCTGGTCTTTGAAATTGTCCCCACTGGCCACTGTAGGAGGGGTTTTCAGGAATCAGTTCAGGGTCAAAGTCTGGATTTTATAGACCCATGTCAGGTCATGGGTTACTTCATGAATGCACCACTGTCTAATGAGCAGTTCCAGCTTAAAAAGATTTATATCTTATTTATAAACCTATTTATAGTATTTAAACTTATTTATATTATCTCCCCAGTGAGAGGTAGTCTACACAGTGTGCTGGAAGGGCCTGTGTTTACTGAAGAGCTCTATAGAGCTGTGCCTAAAAAATACCCGGTTTATCACGAAGATCTATTTTCTGGAAGCTTAAGAAGTTTTTGGGAGAAGGTCATTTGGGTTGGTATTAACTTAGCTGAGTTCTACAGATTTTTTCCACAAAACGTAATATAAACTTTGTACATTCCCAGCACTAAGTCAAATGTTACAGCGAGCTGAAGGAGGGACTTGTACTCCGGGAAATGAAGCTCAACTGAAGCTTGGTGTGTTGTTATAGGTCTTCTCAGAAACGAGGTTCATTCAGCATGTTTAGTTAAATTCTCCAGGACGGCACTTGTTCTTAGAAATAGATATTAATTAAACTGGTAAGTTGAAAAGGGCATGAGAGGAAAAGGGGGAAAAAAAACCCAAACGATTTTAGAGAGTGTCAGATGAAGTTCATTTACGCAAAAGGGCAACACAATCAAGATAAACTAAATACTACTATAAAGAAACCAATAAAGTCATTTTAATTAAAATTAAGTTAATGTTTATTAACATTAATACTTAACGATAGCATGTATTATATGTCCTATAATAGTTAATATTAAATATTTGTTATCAGAATGCACTGTTGAAGGAAACCACATGGATTTTCAAAAGCAGTTTTTGGACTTGTTTTCCTAGTTCTGCAGAAATAATAGATGTTGCTCTCCCAAGTTTCTCTCTAAACCCATTTTTGTATGTAAAATTTTTTGCTTTTATATGCAATTGAATTTACATCCTCTTCATTTCTTATGAAGAACTGGATCTGTACTTCCTACATCTGCCTCCCTAAGAGCGTTCTGATTCAGTAGGTTTTAGTCATTCAGTCCAGAAAAAAACCCCTGGGGATTGGTTTCTTTGAATTCTTCTTAACGATTTTCAATAAAATGAGCACTATCAGTTTCTTCCTTTGTTCTTTTCTTGGAAAACTCCATTGCGTTGATGTTGTTTGGATTTCATTTCTCTCTTTAGATCTGCCTCCTTCAGTTGATTACAAGGTGATACAGCGTGGTATTTTTTTCGTAAGTTGACCTAGCACACACTAGTTTTGCTGCCTGAGAAAGTGTCATCTTTCAGCTCTTGCTAGTGTAGCTGCACTTCACTATTTACAGGTTACATTTTCTTCTGTGGTTTTTTCATTGCTCACTGTAATACGGCCAACTTTACTCATATTTTAGAATGAAACTTTACTTCTTGGAAAAAACTCAATGTATGCTTTTGCAAAAAAGAATGATTATAGTGAAACTAATTTTCTCCCCGGGAGCCTTCCATGTGAGGTGCCCCAAAATTATTGTTAGATCTGGCCTGTCCCAGTGGTCAAGTTTTACCGCTTGTTTGAGTCCTCAGGTTTGGACCTATATCCTACCTCTTTATTGTTTAAAAAAAAAAAAAAATGTGGTCAGTTAAGCATTTGTTAAAGGAAAATGTGACCTATGATATGATCTTGTAAAAAAGGTTGTTTTAAAAGGTTGTATGTTTTCTGAGCTAAACAGGAAGGCTAAAATTTCTTTTGTTAGGATTTTGAAGCCTGTATAGACATATTAGTATCTGAATGACCTAAAGTGGTAAACTGTGAGATATTCATCACATAGCAATGAAAACTTTTTCATATTGGAGGTGTGATCTATAGAGTGAGTGCAACAGTGCTAGTTGGGATGTCAAGTTCTTTGCTCGAAATAGAAATCTGTCCAGTTTTCTCATTGCTCCCCTCGCTTTCATTGAGATCATGCATGTGTTCCAACTGTTTCCTAAAGTACTGAGCCTCTTCAGATTGGGTGTTGTGTTCTTGGTGCCTGGGAAAGTGGTCTTTGGTCTTCTGGATCTGTGACCTCCCATCTGTCTTCCACCAACGATTGTCCAGTTGTACAAGATCTAGCACTTTTTTCTCTTGGAAGGGAAACAAAGAGCAAATATTAAATAAGAAACTTTCTGGTTTAGGTTTGGAAGTATCTCTTTGGGGAAGCCATCATGCAGTTTTCTCCAACCTAAAATACATGGGTTGGAGGAAAATTACAGAGGGGCATGTTGAAAAGCAAGAAAACATAGCTGGCTGTTAAAGAGTTGCTGCTGTCTAGTTTTGTTAATGATCAGAGCCAGCAATAAGTAAAACTATACAGAAGGGAAATAAAAGGGGAAAAAGCCCAGCAGCTCCTGAAGCAAATTTAATAAGCCAGAGAGCAGGAGTTCCCTATTAACAAGAGGGCTCTCCAGCATACAGTGATCCACTACTGTATTTATCCCTCATAACTCTTTACCAAACCAAAACATCCTCCCAAATACCAGCAACGCCATAGAAAACTCACAAACCCAGGCCTAAGGAGCAGAAGCTGATGATGGAAAATGCCATTTGACGTGGAAGAGCAAAGGGCAGTGCTCGAGTGTATCTGGCAGGACATTACACTGGGTGCCCAGTCTTTGTATTACTGAAGAGATTTTGCATAAGGGACTTGCAATTTAGCATCTTCCAGGAAACCCGCATTTTTTTCATTTTATTTAAGTTCCTTGTACACTGACGCACATATTCCTGGAAAATGTCAACATCAGCAAGCAGGTTAGCGGGTAAATTTTGTTTACAAGTGCCAGTGAATGACCAAAGAGAGAAATATGTGAAATGTGGAAAATGAGAATGGGAGGCTGACCTGCTGGCAGATAGCTGGATTAAAGGAGAAAAATTTGACACAATTGAGAGAGAAAAACAAGACGATGTGTACTTAAAATGTAAAGACAACAAACTCCTTCAATGCTTGTATTAGGCTGAAGTTGTATAATTGATATGGAAAAAGCGTCGTGAGCATAAAAGTAGGTTTTGGACCCTTAGCATGTCTTACAGGTTCTGTTAGCAGCAGACAGTGGTTTGGTAGGTTTTAGATTTATGTGGTAATTGATATATTTGTGTTGCAATAGGTTTCTATTAGATAGTACCTGAACACTTAAACTGGACGGTCTAAGGATCTGCACTGTAATGTTGTGTACATTGCCTAACAAAGACTCCCAGGGAACTGAACGCCTCTTTTGCCTGTTTTATGTGCCTATTTGTATGTGAACTCACATATGCACATATTTAATATATTGTTTTAGTATTTTATAATGTGTATGTACAATAAAAGTCATATTAACATAAACCAATATAGAGTATTTAAATTTGTACTTAATATATATAATATAAATATCTTATAATTAATTGACAGGTGTATTCTCAAAATGTAAGACTGTTGTAATCCAACTTTTAAAATTCATGGAATGATAGCTATGTGCATAGTAATAATTAATATATCAGTCTTTATATTTCAGAGGAATTCAAAACACAGCATAGAATTGTGATAGTGAAGTATTTTTTCAGGATGATTAAAGCTTTTATTAATATCCTGCATTTTTAGATGCTACAGCAGAAAATGTTATAATTGAACTTCTTGAACAATTTGTGTCTAATTATAAAGAATACTGTGTAAGCGGAATTTGATACTTTTTTTGAAGTTGAGGCTAAGGTTAAGCAGGAAGGAAAACTGGGTAATGAATTTTCTGAGGGGAAGAACAGATAAATGGTACATAAATACAACTTCCCCAGACACAGGCTTTGTGTTGGACTACCTGACCTTAAGCTAAAATTAAGCAAATTTTTGGCTGTTACTGCGCAAGATCAGAAGAGCATCCCATTCAGAATCGGCAGCTGGCTGTTACGTTGTGGTTGTTCAACGCGGTCTGCTGCTGGAAAAACGTACCGTTTTGGCATCTGTTTTTTGAAGTCAGTATTATTTAATCTAGATTAAAATACAGACTCCTTTCTTGTTCATAATGTTTGTACTGTTGCTATTTGGATTTTTCCAACTCTTTAAGACCTGAGGAATGCCCTCCCTTAGTGAGATAAGAAGAGGTGAGTCTTCAATAGGTGACTTTATTTCTGTTCTGCAAGGACAGCAAAAACTAAGTAAGAAAAAAGAGTAGTC
This sequence comes from Rhinoptilus africanus, assembly GCA_013400135.1. Classification (NCBI taxonomy): domain Eukaryota; kingdom Metazoa; phylum Chordata; class Aves; order Charadriiformes; family Glareolidae; genus Rhinoptilus; species Rhinoptilus africanus. Next base: position 286,426 of record VXBO01009751.1, read on the forward strand.
CACATAATTTTCTGTTACTTTTCTGTTCAGCAAAGCAAGATGACTTCTTGTCTCTGCTTTGAAATACAGGGACCAAACTATTGCAAAAAGCTTCCCTTTCCCTATCAAAACTGCTTTAACTTATGTCTTGAATATAAAATCAGCTAGCAAGATAGAACAATTTTGAGGTAAGTTTGGAGTTTCTCCTCAAAGGTGAGCTTCTGATAGTCACTGGCATTTATAGAAGAATACACATAAGGGAGACTGGGGGGAGGGCTCCATTTATGCTTGGTATATATTAATTTGTGGATACCTACATTTGCTAAAATATGTGAGAAGAGTACAAAAAGCAAGTTCTGCAATCCAGAGGTTTTTGGTTGGTTGGGTTTTGGTTGTTTTCTTTTTTTCAGTAAGCATGTTGGCTCTACTTGAGTTTCCTGCACCTGGTTGTTAAACAATAGACAATAGACAACTCTGACTCCATAATGTAACCTTCCAAAATTTTGAAGTGTGTTATAAATAACTTACTAGTAAGCCAGAACAAGATTAACATGTTCTTGCTGTTATTTTTCCCCAACATAGACTGGAAAAATACGTGCAGAGGAGTAGTTTTAAAGTTGCTCTCCTGTCTTTGCTTTCATTAAAATGTTGGTTTTAACAATCCTTGATCAAGTTACTTTCTTTCCGATAGAGGACTGTAGCACATGCTTTTTTTCTTCTGTTTCCCCTGCCCTTCTTCTTTCAGTCTTCAGAAACTGCAGTTTTTAAAGAGTTAGAGAAATTTCCCTTTTAAAGAGGTTGGGTCTGGGACATGATGGGGGCCCCAACCAGCACCCTGCGATGGTCCCTTCACTCTTGTGTTACTGCTCCCGGCCCGAGCTGCTGCGGGCGGTGAGGGATAGGTTAAGGATCACTTTCTGCCATCCCACAATGTGCATAACATTATGCAAACAGCTGTCTCAAGAATTTATTTATTGATCTAGCTTTTTTGAAAGAGGAAATGTTAAGAAAAAAGTTGACAGCACAGAGGGGGGGAAAAGGCAGAAAGAAGAATTTTGGGTCCTATGAGCTAAGTGTCGAAGACTGCTTCTTTGCAGAGAGCACAGGAACACCAGCTGGCAAAGCATTTATTTTTGCTTCAGAATGTATTTGAGCAGTAAACAATTTAATAAACTTCCCTTTTTAGTCATTTTCAAGCCTTTTCTAGAAGACAGCTATAAATTGTGTGAAAAAGATATGTATAATTCTGTCTCTGGTATGCGTCAAAGTGTTTGTCATTTAGAGACTTTGGTGGGGTTATTTGTGGGCCTAATAGTAGTACTGACCCCTTAAAATGGAAAACCTTAATAACTTTGAGTGAGAAAGTAGATTACATGATCCCTCTGAAGTAAATCTTCATTATTTACTGCTTTGAATTTGGAGAAATCTACTACTTTCACATTGAGAATACCTTTTGGGAAGTGTCTTAGGGCTCCCCAGTACAAGAGAGTCCAACGAAGGGCCACTGGATGAAGGGGCTGGAGCATCTCTCCTATGAGGAGAGGCTGAGGGAGCTGGGACTGCTCAGCCTGGAGAAGAGAAGGCTCAGGGGGGTCTTATCAAATACCTGAAGGGAGGGTGCAAAGAGGACAGAGCCAGGCTCTTGTCAGTGGTGCCCAGTGACGGGACCAGAGGCAGCGGGCACAACCTGAAACACAGGAGGTTCCCTCTGAACATCAGGAAACACTGTCACTGTGAGGGTGACCCAGCACTGGCACAGGTTGCCCAGGGACGCCGTGAAGTCTCCATCCTTGGGATTATTGAGAAGCCGCCTGCAAACAGTCAGGCCGCCAGCTATGGGTAGCCCTGCTTGAGCAGGGGAGGTTGGACCAGACCTTCAGAGGTCCCTTCCAACATCAACCATTCTGTGATTCCATGAAGATATGCCATATCTTTAAAGATGTTTTCATATACTGATTTTCCTCTCCCTCTTCATCTTCCTGTCCTGGAGATTTGCCTTATTTGAAGCAGTTGATTGCAAGCCAATCTAAACCTTTAGTCTAGACAGATAAAACTGTTATTTGCAGCTTATCTCACTTGCAGTCGTGGTAATTCCACAGGTGCATAGAGCAAGTTGGTACTGGATTTATTTTGCCTTCCCTTTTAGGTTGTACCTGATTTGCCTTTGCAAATCGTCCGCTGATGGCTGCAACTGGTGAATCACTGTGTTTATACAACATAACATCAGAAGATGTGTCCGTGTGGATGCAGTCATGATCGCTGAGATACCCAAGCTAACTTTTTGGGTGTCAGAAGCATGATTGTATTAGCCTAGGAAAATACTATGCTAATGTGGATAAGTAAGTCCAAGATAATTGATAAATCTCATATATGTTATTACACCGTCTTGTCTAAGCCAGCCCTAAAGCTGTTGTTCTGGAGCCTGATTGTCTGCCCTTGTTTTATTTCAGCATAGATTTCAGTCCCCCAGGATGTAATATAGGACATATTTGAACAATTTTGCTGTTCCTAAACTGAAATAGAAAAAAAAAAGGACAGTCTTTGTCCTGATGAACTGTACCTTAATTGTCCCTGAGGACAGTTTCCTTAAAGCGAACCTGAGTTCTATTATTTAACAAAAAAAAAAAAAAAATTCAATGGAAATTGGAAGGAGTTTTCATTTTGTTCTAGCAGAGTTCTTCACTTTGCTGGCAAAAATAGGAGCAATTTTTCATCTGTCAATAACATTCCTCTCCTTTCTGCCTGAATCTGGGAGTAATGGCCTTGTGCATCATCTTGTTTACTCCTTTTGGTTGAAGAAATGTTGTAAATTCCGTATCAGGTTAGACAGACACATTTGTTTATAAAACCTGTGAGGCTGTTGGGACACCAGTTTTCCAAGCAGTTTATAAATAGCAATATTTTAGGCTGGGATAAAGGGTGAATGGGGAAGCTTCAGAGCTGTGACCCAGAGCAGCATTCATGCATGAAATTAGAAAATGTACAGTGGACGTTCTTATTTTGGCTAATGTAGCCTCGGGCAGAAAATTCTCTTGCTGCATCCTTGAAAGATTTTTTTTTCCTTTCCTTTCTCTTTAACCTTGTACATTAATTATTGCTTTGCAGTTTCCTAACAGTAATTTGGTCATTTTATAGAGAGGAAAGTGCATATTCATGTACTTCGGAAACAGCGAGTGAATGCATCACTATACCCAGAGTAATTTCCTACAGACTGGCTGCATTTTGCTCAAGAATGTGTGCACCTTCTAAATGTTGTCCTGGTGCTCAAGAGCAGGACTGTGTATTTGGGGATTTTTGTCTGTTGAATTTTTCTTTTGTTCATATTTTCTTCACTTTTCATTTATGAATAGCTTTGCCTTTTTTTAGTGGAAGTATGGGGGGAGGCAGGAGATTCATCAGTGCGTGCAGATGTTAAATGAAAATTAATGGGAGCAAAAACTACATTTTAATTATCAGCTAAAGTCACCTTTAGAAATTTTCTACTCAGAAATATTCCAGCTTTTGTGTAAAAGCAAGGAAACAAATATCTTGGTAATAAAAAGTTTGCAAGAAGGGCAGTAAAATCAATCAGTGATACTTGTTAAAAGATAATGATTTATTGTCAGGAATGGTTAGCTTAGTTGAGTGTTAGGGCACTGAATTGGAAGACTTCATAGAGTAAAATTTAAAGACACATTGATTAAAATACTCTCTGATTTCATTCTTGATTCTCAGTGTTTACTATTTAAAATACGTAAAACAAAGACCAGTTTAGAAAACAAAATCTCTCTTTATTTCTCTTAATATTATAAGAATCTTCTGAGGCACAATTGAGACTCCTGTTCAGTCTTAGCAGAGTACAAGTTACATTTAGGTTTTAAAACAAGTTTAATGGGTTTTTCAACCCCAAGTTAGTTTTCAGTGGTCTGGAAACCGCTTGTCATCCTCTAAGGAGGGTAAACCAAAGATGAAAAGAACTCACAGACAATGTGCCATGCCAGTAATGCCTGAGCTACATTGCGTGGTCCTGGATTTTGGTGCTCGCTGGTGGTATGGTGTTTGGGATGTGGTCCTGGACTGTTATTTTGAAAGAAACAAAAAAAAGAAGAAAAAAAGGTCCTTGGAAGCAGGCAGTGAAATAGGTAAGTCAATCCTAAAGCATCTACCTAACGTTTTGAAACTTCAGGGGAAAAAAGCCCTTAGTTTTGTATGTATGTCAGTACAGTAATGATAATGTTGCACATCCCTCTGAAGTTCTGCAAAAAGCCATCTGATTTACTTTTTGAAGCACCTGGGGTTTCTATCGCTGTTTGTAGTACTTGCATCTCATGACAGCTGACTGTACTTGCATCCTTTGGTCACGGTAACTGTTCTACATTGCAAGTGAAGGTCTCTGCTGGTTTGATAGATGTTTACTAGTGCTGGCTGTAAAATAGGTATGAGTATCTTAGATGATAAAATGGGGATTATTACCTGTGTAAAGCAATCTGTCTTCTCTGTGTTTCACTACATTTCAACGCAGTGTTTAACTTGAATTCCAGAAGAGCATGCGGCGCTTAATTTAATTCTCTTGTTCATCCTTTTGAGTTACATATTCTGGGCCTTTTTTAAATAAAGGTAGTCACTATGCAAATTACTGAAATACAAAAGTGAATCTTGTAGCTGTCTGTAATTTAGGCTGGGAGAAAAATTATTAATGCTGCTTAGAAGCACTAACAATTTCTATTTGTATGAAATTAAGTCTTCTTTGAAAGTTTAATTTTTCTTGACAAAACTACAGATTTTAGAACTCTTTTGGACAACTCTTACTACTTTTAAACTGAACTTTTGAAATAATTTCTACTTTGTTTTTCACTTTTTTTGTTAAAACATGAAGATTTTAATAGGAAAAATGACGGTCTTTACCCCAGCTAGCTCCAAGGAAGATCCTAATTACAATGTGTAGAAATACCTACTTTGTGCTGTATATTTTCTTGACTTTGGGTACATCTGGTCATGGTGACAGCCTTGACAGCTGTTGTAATTGTTCTAGGAGAGGTAAGGAGGAAAATTCCTGGTGTCACCAGATAGACAAGAAGCAAGAAACCTGCAAGAGGGGAGAAGATTGAGCAAATCTGATAAATCTGACTTGGAGATCTCAAATTTTTCATTTTGGTCTCCTTTTCTACTGTAAAATCTATCCAATTACTGCTTAGTTTGTGAGTAGATACCTCCTCAGGGCTGGATTTTGCCATGATATTCCTCTCGTATTATAAATACTGACATCACACTAATCTATGCAAATCACTGCTCAATCAATCTGAGCATCTGTGGTTGATTAAACAAAACACGTAGGTGTGAAAGCATTTGCATCTCACATGCCCTGCTGGATCTGGCAAAGGCTGAGGGGAGTGTAAAGGCACGGAGAGAGATTTGTCACTGCGATGCCTGCATGGCAATTTGGAGATCTAATTGTGACGGGCGCAGAGGTAGCTGCGTAGGCTGAGTCGCTGATAGAAGCGGAGATGGGAGAAGCCGGGCTTCAGCCCCAGCTGCTTGAAGAGGTGAATCCAGATCACATTCAGGCCTGTTTCTGTGGCTGCAGTAATATTAGTGCTCAAATCCATGGGGTTACAGCATGCTGGGATGTGCTGGGGGATCCTGCAGTCACACCTGTAGCCATCCCTGCGGATACTGAGCTGCCGGGGGCTGCTGGCCACCGGTGAAGCTTTGGGATGGCCATGCTCCTGTGGCTGGTGGCCAGAGAGCTGGACGGCACTTGGGTGGACCAAGGAAGGTGGTGAATGGGAAGCACCCTCACGGTCTATAGGAGACAGCCAACACAGGATAGCTGGACCCTGCCATCTCTCAGGCTTTTATATAATCCAAATGTGGCCGCTCTCACCATTGCTTCCACCCCTGGTTAACCTGTTTATTCTCTCCTTCTTCTGTCCCTTCTATATCTCCCATACAATTTTTAGTGCGTGCTGGGCCTGACCACGGGGAACAGGGGTAATCAATAACAGATGAAATAGTGTGGGGTGAGGAGAGGGGTGCGGGGAAGGTGGACTTGCCAATAACAGATCAGACATTTTATAATCATAGTTTGGCTTTTGTTCACTGCACAGTGGTAACAGTGCTCAGACGAGGATGGGGAGAACCCAGTCGGTCAGTCTCAGCTAATCTGCTTGTGGATTAAGTTGGAGCAACAGAGACCCATGAGTTGCTTCTTGGGAGTTACTCTGCGTCCGCTCTGCTTGGAGAGGAACTTAGGTGAGAGCAGCTCCCACGGGGATGGTGGTGATCAGACCTGCTGCCCGTCCGCCTGCCTCTTCGTGGAAGCACAAAGTCTGTGTGATGAGAAATCACCAAGGAATACATCACCGCAGTCCCTTGACTCTGCAGTAAAGAAATGTTCCTTAAAGTAAATACACAACTTAATGAAACTGAGAAAAACAGTTATTTAAAGAGACACTATCCTGTGAAACTGCAGATTTCCCAACCATGAGTCACAGAGATCTAAGGTAGCCGAGTCATAGCGCATCCTCAGCTGGGGAGAGGTGTCAGCTCTCTACAGTAGCAGGATATTTAATTGAGGTTTACAGGTTTTGAGTTTGTCAGACTGAAGAAGTGTTAGGAGTGAAAAATGAACTGGTTTTGGCCCACAGAGGAAAGCCAGTGTTGTGCTATGGGGCTGGCAGACCCAGATCTGATGATCCCCAGATTGGTGATGTTCACCTAGGTGTGGTGCATCGCTTTCGGGTTGTTTGGCACTTGAATAAGAAATGTGTTTTCAAAACTCAAAGTCTGTTTGAGCTACAGTTCCTTTTAAAATAGAAACACTTTTTTTTTTTCTTCTTCTGTTAAAGCAGGTAAATATAACTCAGTTGTGTGATTACATGTAGAACTGCAATTCCCCTTCTAAACCTACGATGGCAATGTGAAATTCTAGTGTGAAAATCACATACAGTGCAAGAAGTGCAAGTAATTCACTTATAGTACGAAAGCTGAAATAGTGTTACGTAAAATGGGTTATTGGCTTTGAACTCTGGACTTTGGGCAAGAAGGATATGAACTGCCATCCTCTTTCCTTTCCGTGGATGATGATTTTTGCCTTTCTACTAGGACATGTGGTGGGACTGGCCATTAGATTTTGGTGCCTGTTGGACTGGTCTGGATTGAAGTTGCTTATGCAAAAGCGTTGCTAACTTTCTGATTTTGTGCCTGTCTCATGGTGTTTGCTGCTTTCCTGCTGAGAAGCCTGTCTACTAACATCAAGGGATTTCTTGAGGATTTCAGCTCTTGCATGAGGAGTGCCTTCCTAACATTCCTGAAAAAATTACGCTCAGGAACTCTTAAGTGCTCAGAAATTATAAGGAAATAAAATCTTGAAGTCCATTATTTATTAAAAGAAACCCCTGGGTTTATGCCAAATTTGACATTTTATGGTACCTGACTCGTATTTTTGAGCACTTGGTGTTGGCAGTACTGTAATGAGTAGAACATATGGACACTGCTACCACAAGCTTGCCCAGCATTAGTGACTTGGCAGCAAATACCTTTTATGTATTTGATCCTCAGGTCAGGTTGAAGTATTGACTTCTTTGCTGTAGCAGTGAGAGTGCCAGCTGGGCTGATGGCTTTGCGGTGTGGACACTTGTACAGCGTGCGTAGAGGTGAGATCTCATGCAGGCTGTTCAAAAGCTATCCACTCGCAACGATATTAACACTGTTCAAACCAGTGGTGATACAGGGTATATTCAGGTTTTGCCTCTCTCTTTTAATTCTTAAGAACATTTGGATCTCAGTGGTTCAACACTTTTTTATTATTATTTTTCAGCTACATGGGCAGAAGTTTTGTTTGGCTAAACGCAGAATAATTGCGGTCCATCCATCATTTATTTAACTCCAAGTTTACTGTTCTTTAATAGTGTTTTCTCCAGATTTCATTACGGTGGCAGGTACTGGCAGTGCCCTGGCCGCTGTGCAGCTGCAAAGTTTCTGGAGAGAATGGAGAGGCCACTGCCTCCCTGGGTGGCTAGTTTACACTCCCAATACAGGGTCACTTATTACCCTTTTTTTCCTTAATTTCCTTATTCTCCTGAGACTGCTAAACTGAGAATATCAATCTATAATGGAGAGATTATAAGGACCTAGAATCACAGCTGCTATGAACAGTGGCTATTTGGGATGGATGATGGAAGTTCCACGGCAGTCAACGCACCCGCACTCTTTTCTTCTTGGCAGTCAGGGGAGTTGCATGTGTGTGTTTATATACACACCCCGCTGTATATAGTGAAAAAAGGCATTCTGTTTAATCGTATTGTTCTGCGTTATTCACCCATTGCCTAACAGCTCTTTCACACGGAGGTGATGGCTTTTTGCGTGCCTCTTCCTTTTATAGCCAGCTCTGCCTCGATCTGCAAAAATGACATGGGTGGGAATGTCATGATGTTCCTTCGTGATGCCTCTCCTGACGTCTCTCCTGACTCTTACTGACAGATATATAGTGTAAGCTCTGCTTCTTCATTTACTATGGATCATGTTGGCAGTGAGATCAAAGAGGAGGAATCTTGGGAGATGCCAAACAGTTTTTAACTGGCTTCTTACAAAAGCCAAGGGTGTTTTTTATTATATATACATAAGAATCAAATGCTTTTTGTTCCTCCTATCAACAACTACTTCAGTCCTCCTGTGTCACTGCAGAAAATTCCTCAGTTTATAGAGTTACCATGAACCATGTTTGTGAATATCTTTTAATATATATTTTATTAAACATTATTTCCTTTTTTCCTTAGTTGAGCAAATACCTTCATCATCCCATCCTAGTCGCACTGCCAAAAACCTTTATAGCAGTTCCCACTGGTGACAGCTAACTTGATCAATCGCAGACTGCCCTGCTGCTGAACTCCACTAACAACCCATTTATAACTACAACAGACTATTTTTTTTCTCCTTTTCTTTGTTTTATGGCTGATCTCAAATGATACTTGCCTTGCTTTGCACAGGCTCCAGAGGATAATTTTTAGAAAATCTGTTTGGTTTTGAATTTTTGCTTGGTGTTTGGAAATATGTTAAGGTATGCAAAATCGCATCTTCTGTTTGTAGTCCTACCAGTTTCTACCAGAAAACAAACTTTCAGTGGCTTATGAATATTGACTGTATCATTTTCCTTTTGTGTGTATCTGTATTTTTAGTAAAAGGAAAACAGAACTTGGTGCGTTAACTCCTACCAATTCCTGACATCTAATAGAGACTCTTCTGCCCCCATCTTGCCTTAAGAATTATTAAAAGGTCGCATTTTGACAGAACTCCAGTAAAAGATGCAGTTTTAGCTTGCCTAGCAAAGGTATTATCATGACCTCAACCAAACCCATATGTTACTTTCAGTGCGTTCTTTTATTAGAGTTCAAAACATGTCATTGATTTAGACTATGTTATTTCCCAGAGAACAAAATACCATTTGTTATTGCCAGGAAGCCTTGAAAAAGCATGTGGGGTAGAGAAGGTGTTTTATATAAAATGGTTTATACATAGCCTGCTTACGTGTCATTCCCTTGTCCTTTATTACCTCTTTTCCTTTTTCCCTTTCTGTGTGTTTATTTTCTAGGCTGATCCAAATTCTGTTTTCTATTTGCAGAAGTAACTGAGGAATATTGATTCTAGTCTATGTTGGCATGACAGAGCAACCCCTTGGAATTATCACTGAAGTAAGAAATTAAATCCAAGCAGTTGGATTTTTTTACTCTCTTCATCCTCCACTGAATACTTAAGAGCCCAGGCTTTTTATATAAGCAGCTGAAGGGAGGCAGAGTCACCGCCGAGTGCATTGTTGTTCCCCCGTAGCTTCCAGATGGTGAGGAAAGTCCCGAGAAAAATGTAGGACCAGCATGTTCCGTCAATGTCGAGCTTGTGTCTAGACGGGGAAGCTTACGTAAGGCAGCGGGAGAGGAAGGGTGCCTTGTGTAACTGCTGTCCCTAGCAAATAAACACTCAGTACCTCTCACGATTCGGCCCATAGAGGCTGACAGCAAAATGCACTTCCGTGCTTTTTTACTTAGCTCGCGCTGACTTGCAGCTCGAGGTTGTTCTCTTGCCTTGGTGGTTTTTCAAATGCATGTTTATCTTCCACTTATTATTATTTTACTAAAGGCTTTACTCTTCCTCCTTGAGCCAAACCACTTTTGCTAAGAACCCATGTACACCTGCTCAGCTAATTTAAAACAGATATAGCACATTACCGATTTTAAATGGCCTTGAGAGGTTGTTGATGGCATTTGGCAAACAATGCAGACGACATGCAAATCACCAGCGATGGCACAGAGTCTTGTTCATAAAGATGAATGCTAGTTTGACTTTGAAAAAGTATGATAGTGCAGCTTTAAGCTATTGGTATTCTCTTAAATGTACTTCAGTCGATGTACCTCAGTACCTTATGGGGACGTCTGGCAGCCCTCTAGCGCTCAACTACCCTACATCTACGTTTTGTTTTGATTTTCCCCTGGTTGAATGCAAATCTCTGCCTGTGAATGCTTTCTGTTTTACTCACCCTCTCGTAACAATTTTCTCTTGATTTTGGAGCTGTTGTCAAAGGCACTCTGTGTGTTTATTTCTGCTATAAAAATGTGAATAGCAGGAAAAAATTTTTTCCTTTTGATTTGGATACAACCTCTTCAGCGCTCCAAGGTTCTGTCTTAACTTGGTTTCTCGGGTGTTGCCCTTGGCTTTGCTCCTACCTGTACATAAAACTTTCTCAACGCAGTTTGATAGCGCTTTGTCCTCAAATGGGCTAATCTGCTTGGAGGGAGGATTGAGACTCAAGAGCTCGGCTCCTTTTGTTCACCGAGGCTTGTATTGCAGCCACCTTGCAGTGAGGACACAGGCTAAATAACTTGACGGCTGGTAGTTCTTCGAAGTCTTCTCACAATTTTGGCTCCCTACCTTGAACGCCCAGAAATGCGGACAGGTTTCTTCTGCAGCTGATGGCAGAAGCATCTTTTTCGAGAAGCTTGGCTTGCAGAGCCGCAGGGAATGCTAGGACATGAGCAGTCGTGAGTAGCAGTAGAGAGAAAGTAATGACAGGGATTTGGCTTTTCAGTGGTGTTGTCTTCACCTGGGGGAGAGGATTTCAGTAATGTTTGGATCTGGTTTCCAAACCCTGAAGTAAGTCTGAGTGATGGCCTTTCCTTAGATAATCTGACTTTTATTTCTTTCCTTTTTGAATGTAGCTTTAGTTCTTCCATTATTTTTCCCTACTAGAGCATGTGGTGCGGTTAGTCCCTCTGTAACCTCCATTTTATGAACTGTTTTATACAGTGCTGTGGCCTTTCTAACACCTAGGGTTTTTTCCTACACAGAGTATATATTTAGTTCCACTGCATTTTGTTACAAACTCAAGGAAAATATAAGAAAAATTCCTTTATGAAGCTTTGGAGGAAAAAAATTATCAGTAATTTTTCCATGTGAGGAGAAAAGAAGTTTTGTACCATGGATCAGTTTTATGAAATTGGTTTTTTTTGGCTTCACTCTGAGAGCAGAAGCCCAGCTAAATTATTGTTATGCTTTTAGGTAGAGCAATTAATGCCATGGTGCTGAATACTGCATTTTCACGTGATGTTCTTCCCAAAAAAACTATAGAATGAAATTTAAGTAGTCTCTATCTCAGTTTCTCTCTTACTCTCTCTCCTTTTTTTTGGCCTTCTCCATCACCCACCAGAAATAGTTCACGATTTTTGAAACTTCATATAAAATAATGTTGCAGACATCTCTGTAAAGAGTGAAAATACTGGGTTGTCCAGGGGAGGGCAACAACTTTGCCAAGGCTCTCCCAAGACTATTCTGGGCAAAGCTGCCCCACTGAGACATTCACTGCCCTTGGTATTGAATCAACTGGAGAAGGACAATTACGGCTTTTTCATATGTATACTCTGTGAATGGGAGTATGCAAGTTAGAAAAGAAAATGTTAACCCATCTTGTATCTATAAGCTTCAGATCAGTACTCAAGAGCATTTGTGTAGCGCAGACCTGCTCCCTTTGCCATCTCAGATGGGGAAATTACGGTCATGGTACATGCCCAGAAACTCAAATGTTTCTTGCGCTGGGGTCTAAGAACAAATTAACTGTGAAAGGCCATGCCACTGTTTCCTACTCCGGTAATACCCCCTCCTTTGGAAGGGCTAGGTAGCTGTACTGGCTGTGGGGAAGAGAAGGAATAGTGATGACTTAGTGTATTGTCTCAAATTAAATTGATGTGTATTCAGGGACTGATGTATGTACTGAGTCAGATCGGTGACTGTCATGCACAGTTAGCAGTTTAGTTTGGAGAGGGGTGGGGGATCTCTAGGAATAGCTTTGTCTTAAGCAGAGAGGAATCTAAGGAACGTACTACCTCATGCACTTTTTTATTTTGGTGGGTTTGCTTTTTGAGTAGTACTCTTGTTCCTTTGATCACGTCCTTGAGCACCTTCCCCTTGTGCACGCCTTTCTCCCCCACTGCCTTCCAAATAGTTCCTGTGACAGCAGATACCCAGACTGAAAATGTTTGCCATAACTCATAAGTCAAAGTACTTTCAATCCCAGAATAGAGGAGACTGCATGCAGACTTCATTACACAGTATTCATAACATAAACAAGCTTGCAATTATGTCATAGCAACAAGCACTATGCTTACATGAAAGTTTGATTCAGGTCTCCAGGAGTGGAAGACCTTTGCATCCAAAATATCACAGTGACCTACTTCTCTGAAAGAGTGCCCTACATAATTTCAGAAATTAGATATGACACCAATATAGTAGACCATATGGTGTCTTTTGCTGGTGTAGGGTGAACAGTGGGATATTCTTGGGGCCATGCAAATGTCTGTCCACTGACTAGGTGAAGTCAGCTCATTATTAGTTGGTGTGAGGTGTGACGTTTGTTTTCCTGATGTTGTGAAGGCAACAAACTTAAAAGTGCCAGTTGTTTTAAAAAGGCATTTGCTAATAGTATGGGCATGATCCTAAGAAGTGTTACCTTTTTTTTTTTTTTAACCAGTACCGTCTGCCTTCAGTTGCCACTGAGAACCCGGGGGGCTATATCTAAAATTATTTAGACAACTCAGAACTTACCTCTCAATAACTAATAAAGCGAAAGAGTTTCCCGGAGCACTTAGACACGTTTAACTGATCTGATCTTGAGATGCCAGAGCAGGATTATTTATTCTTATGGTGATGTTTCCCCATATTGGCCGTAGAATGTGTAAGATGTGCATGAGATGTGTGTTGTTGGTGATGTGCCGGGGCATCGCAAACAGTAGGAGAACCATTATTGGTGGTGTCTTTGTCAAGTGCAAATAACGTTTGCCACAAATAACATGGTCTTCAACCAAAGGCTTCTTCTGGATTTTATTTAAACATAAGCTAGCTCTATAATAGGCAGTCATCCAAAGAAAGAGACCGTATAGCATCCCTTGAAGAGGAGAGAGCTGGCAGTGGAAAAGCAGAAGAGGAGAAAGAGGTAAATGACCCAATATTGAGCATCACAGCGCTCTACATTCTTTATTATTCTTAATACAGAGGAGCAGGCAGAGGTAACGGCAAGCTGTAAATCCTGCTCCTCGTCAGCAGCAGAGTCGCGGCCCAACAGCTACCTCTGAATTCCACTTACCAACACAGCAGGATGATGGGGAAGGTTCCAGGACAAGATGGTGCCTTATACAGAAATCAGCTGGTTTTGCGGTTTGGAGTTCTTGAAGGTTTGGCCCTTGCCAGAGTGCTGGATGGTTTCATCTATGATGGTTTTGCACAGCACCTTATTTTTTACTCTGTACCTTGCTGAATTGCCATCAAGTAATAGCCCTCCCTGGGATGGCACCTATTTGTTATTCAGGTATTTATGTTCATGCGTCATTGTGGAAATTATGTTTACAAGCGACAAGGAAAATAGCAAAGGATCTTGTTTCAGCCCCTTTTCCCTACTTTCTGTAGGTCTTTCCTCTTAACTTGAGGGATTTCTTTTTGCCTTTTTTTTTTTTTCCAGTCGTACCTTGGGGTCTGTGTGACGTGAGCTTTTGTGCAGTGCTCTCTCCGACAGGAGTGTCCTTTTTCCAAGGACTGCCCACATTTTAGGTATCCACTGCATAAGTTTTTTGCGTGATAACCCTTGTGCCGATCTGCAGACCTCGGCCGAAATACCCACCTACCCAACTCCCTGCTGAGAGACGAGAAGCAGCAGCCTCTCGGTGACACTGAGGCGGCTCAGGCGGCACCACTTGACCCGTGTGCAAGGCAAGGCTTTAAAGCACAAGATGCAACGTGTGGGCCATGAAGTGGGTGATGGGGATGTCTGGAGTTCTTCCCAAGCGGGGGCCGCACAGATGCATTGAGCTCCTTCTTTACGCTCCCCTCCTGCCAGCCAGCGCAAGTGCTGCAAGTGGTTATCGCTCCAGACAAGTTGGCATCCCTTACAGCCTGGTGTGTGTGTGTGTCTGTGTTTTTTAGGTGCCATCCCTGGGAATAATCTCATTTTGGCTTTTAACCGTTAAGGTGAATGTTCGGTGACCTTCGGGCGATCTCTGCGCATAACGCCGTGCGGTGCCAGCTACTTGATATTGGTGGTGATAGTATTTCTGGCAGAGCCCCCAAGGTGGGAGCCCTCATTGTTCGGGAGCCGCCGTTGTTTGCTGACAGACAGGAGGATCTTCGCCCGCTGCCAGCACGGGAGGCACCTGCTGATCAGAAACTTCTTTTATCGCAACATTTAATTTGCTGTCTCACAGCTTTTTGAAAGAGAAGCCTTTCATCTCTCAAATTTGGAAAGGCGTGATAAGGTTATAATAAGTAGATGATGCCTATCTCTAACTGAAGGGGGTTTGGTTTGGTTTGGTTTGGGTTGGTTGGGTTTTTTTAAAGGTGTCAGTGAATTGCAGCGCAAGCGGCTCAGCCACAGACGTGAGGCGGGTCAGGTCCGGGTACCTGTGCTCCCACGGAGAGGGCCTGGGTTGTCCTGAAGGTTCCCTCTCCAGCGCTGTCTGCTCTTGCTCCTTGCTTCTCTCTAGACCAGAGAGAGAATGTGTAACTCAGGTGTAACTGTCCTGAGTAGTAATGCAGGGTGGGGTGGGGTGGGTTTTTTGTTTTTGAGGCAGAGCTGCTGTTTGCGCTGATGGGGCGTACTGGGGCTTGAAACCTGGGTAAGCCCTGCTGGACAAATAGGACCCAACATGTTTCTGCTGCAGCATTCAACTAGGCTCTGTGCTGATGGTGATGACCAGGCAAATGCCTGCTCCGCATAAAACTTTAGCCCCTGCACTGATCTGACATAGATTTTTTTTAAGTTTCATAGGAGGGTGGCATGCCTGTGTCATTTTGGAACCATCACGGTCCTCTTAGACTTGTAGCTACTTGTTATATCATAAAATACATGCCCTAAAACTAGTGCCAGTACAGTGAACTCTCCTTGAAGAATGTTTTTGGGGTGGACACATAATTTGAGCTGATAACCATGGATGGTTGTGATGATTAAAATATCCCTGAAGGTTAGAATCTGTCTTATTGATTATACTGGGCAGAGTTTCTGGGTAGCAATGCCAGTTCAAATGGCATTTGGACAGAAATGATTCTTCTCTTAATGTTTTATAAGCAGAGCTTTTTTGAAAAGTGGTGGTTATGTGGGTTGTTGGGTTTTGGTTGTTTTTCTTTGATAGGAGTGGGTTTGTTTTCTCTCTGCTTTGCATCGTGTCTGGAATGCAAACTAGAATGGGAACGTAATAGAAGTCATACTCGGTCAATGACTTTCAAGCAAAAAAGAAAAAACTGCTGAATTTTGAGTGTGGTGGGTTTGCTTGAGATTTTGAGGTTTTTTTAACCTGAAACACCAACTTCTCTTATCTTTTTCCCTTCTCTGATTCAGGAAGGGAGTACTTTACCCTCAAGCACAAATACATATATACGTGAAGTCCCCCGGGTCCTAAAGGTTTTTGCCCATTCCCTTTTCTCTTTGCTGTTTCCTAAGGAAATTAAGTGATTTGGCTGGCTCAACCATTCCTTGTTTTTAGTATTTCCACAGCTGCTGGCCGACTACCTCAGGTTTTTAAGGTTAATTTGACTTCACTCTTCAAGACAACTGGCAGGGATGTGGGAAGGGTGTGGGATGTGGCAAGCTGTCTGCC
This sequence comes from Rhinoptilus africanus, assembly GCA_013400135.1. Taxonomy (NCBI): domain Eukaryota; kingdom Metazoa; phylum Chordata; class Aves; order Charadriiformes; family Glareolidae; genus Rhinoptilus; species Rhinoptilus africanus. Next base: position 302,508 of record VXBO01009751.1, read on the forward strand.
AGCTTTCTTAAAGCTGCAATAATAAATCCCAGCCTATTCTTGAAGGTCCTACTGCTGCCTTCCCTCTGCTGCGGTCCGTGAAGTTTTTGGGGGCCTAAGGGGATGAAACGTCTCACAGAGATTTGTATTAATTCCAGAGAAGATGAGAAGAACACTGTTTTGAAGAAATCAATTTTATTTTCTGTATTCCGCTCTGCATTTCTGAGTTTGGTTAATGTGGTAACTCATATGAATAATGTATAGATGTAGCACATTGTTCATGGCCACCTGTGCGCAGTGGTCTGTGATACGGCTAATAAAGGGAGAGAAGCTCCCAGACATGCAGTAAAAGAATGCTGTTCATTAAGAAGTCATTGGGGACGAGTAGTTTAATGCTTCCAAGTAGCCAAGGCAGTTCCATAGACACAGTGAGAGATATAATGAAGATTAATCTGTTTAGTATTAATTAAAGTGAAAGTAACAGTTATATATGGTAGAAAGTAGTGTTCTGGATGCTCTTTGCCCATGGAGAAGCCATTATATCAACTTCACAGAATTTAGAGTCTGAAGGACTTCATTGGATTGTCTAATTTGAGGATGTAGAAGGCCTTGGAATTTCATTCATATGCCCTTCACAACATTGACCCTCAGGGGTTTTATTTGGATTAAGTTGTTGCATGCCACATTCAGAAAAGAAGCCAGAATAGAGGTCACGTGAAAAGTTAAAGGTACCCATCTGAATAAGCTGAGATATGGGCTTGAACCCTGTGATTCACACACTATGCTAAAGAAGAAAGCAAAAGAGTCATTAGACCACTGCAGGAAAATGCCTTTGGGGTTCCAGATCTGGGGAGATGCTGCCAGCATAGCCAGTTACAGCCAAATAACACCCACCAGATTAGACACTGAAGAAAATTCTCTATGTTACCGTAGAATATCGGCCCATTCTACCCACTGACTCTTGCTGTGGCATCGCATTTTGGAGGATTGCTCCAATTTGCAGAAGAAAATAAAACTGGGATGCACAGCAGGGGAGAATCTCCTGCCCAGTGGCTGAAGCTCTGAAGTGTGGTTGTCATTGTTGCCTTATGCAGAAAGGTAAGTATTAGTAGCCGCTGAGTGCAGTACTATTAATTATCTGCCTTTGGTTTAACGCAATAAGAGATTGAATTGGGGGGGATTCATGGATTCAAGGCTCAGAGCTGATACCTGTAATTATTCAGCTTGACCCTTCCTGTTAGAGTTAGCCATTTAGTTTTTCCTATAAATTGATTGGAAGCATGTTTTTTAGAGAGAAATACAGTCTTCAAGACTCCATGTGATGGTGAGTCCACCACCTGGCAACTTGTTCCAGTGTTTAATTACCCACACTGCTAGAAAATTGAGTCTTAATTCATGGTAATTTATTTATTCTAGATAATAAAGCCTTTGGGGCTGTCTGTCCTTTTAGTAAGTGTTTTTACAGTGCCTAGCACAAAAGGATCTCTGACTCCTGATGGGAGCCTAGGTGCCACCAGAATGCGCAAATAGCTTGTTAACTGGGAAAAGTAGAATGTGTTTCTCTTAACTCAGATAGTCTTAAACAATATAAAATTAAGGAGTTAGATTCCTTGGTGCAGTGACTTCTTTTTCTTCCCTTGTATTTCACCTACTTATCTTATAGGCTATGTGGCAATATTTGCAGTAAGGGAATGAGCATTGGTTTTTGTTTCTGTTGTTTTCTGGGGCTGGCACTAAAAATGTTCCCCTTTTTCAGTTTGTCAACTGCATTGACAAATTACCCTTTGGCAAAGAATACAGCACGGTAATCTTGGAATATAACTTTTCTGTCAGTCTGGCTTCCTTTATTTCTGCCAAGGGTATTACTGGGAAACTCGGCGATATGGCTATGTATTTTTGTAAATATGCTAATAAGAATGTTGATGCTTGCATAGAAAAAGTGGTTTAGAATAAAAGCCCTGGCTGGGTAAAGGAATAGTTAAAGTCTGGAGGAAGTATGCAACATGACTACAGGTTTACCTGATTTGGGGCTGCTGAAATATTATCTCATATAGGCTGGGACTAAAAAGGTGGTAGGTTTTTTGAATTGGCTGCCAGTGGCTCCAACAGGCTCTTGGAAAGCCAACGATTAGTCAGATGGAGGAATGTCTTGGCCAAAACTCTCTTTTCTCTGGCTAAACTCACTCCCTTGGCAGCGCCGCATTGTATTCTTATAAAAGCTGCTGTGGAAGCTTGAGGTCAGTGCAAGATTTCTTTAGGAGTATTGCATTCTCCTGGGACCACTTAAAGTAGATTGAGAGCTCCTTTCTGCTCTGGAATGTAATGGTGAGTATGGGCCATTTCTAGGACATTTTGTTTGTTTTATGAATCTTCTTCTCCGGATTCCCCTTTTGTTTATCCAATCAGTACAAATGACTTCTTGACAAGGTTCCCAATTCTTGACAAGGTAGGTGGTTTTGTCTGTCATGCATTATAGCAAAGGACTGATGGCTCCAAACAATAGACATGTTGTTCCCATCTCAAGATGTCAAGTGCAAGTGTCTTTCAGCTGTGATTACTGGCATGCCGTCTTTGGTTCTATCTGAGATCTCTTAATCTTTCCTATGTTGGGAGGACAGCTCACAACAAAACATCACCTAGCAACAAAAATACCTCAGGTCAGTTCAGGAAAAGCAACAGAGGAGTTGTTATTAATCATGCTGAGATGATGCATTGTGGTTTAAAAAATTGGAAAGGAGAGGCCAGATTAAATATTGACATTTACTATATTCCAACTGTGTTAGCTTTCACTTTGGCTGACATGAAAACATATATTCAGTGAAAATAGGAAATAAAACCCCTTGTCTGTGTTCTCCTGGATATTATGAAGTGAAGGGGAAAAAAAACCCCACACCAATGATCTATTATTTGGGGATGTTGCAGATGTAGTCTTCCAAATCCAAGAGGCTGAAGGCACTTCAGTTGTGGTCTTAAGGGCTACTGGAATTTTGGGTGTCAAGATTACAAGGTAGATTGTCTTCAATGGAAACCATTTTATTTTAAATGAAAATGTTCACGTGCTCACTGTGTTAAAAAAATGGGTTTAATAAACAAGTATCATAGTAGTGAAAGACTTGAGACTTACCAGCAGCCTACGAAGTGCTGTATTTAGAGTAAATTTCGGTGCATTTCCAGCAGATGAAAGCCTGACTTTGTTTTAGCCATCTCTACTCAACAGTGATAACTTCACAGGGCCTAAGCTAGACCTTGGTATAACAGATCTCCTTGATCTTAATATCATATGCCAAGATTCTAGAGGATGGATGGTATCATGAGCTGTTTACTGAAAATATAAATCATCTATAACTGTACAGGAAAGAAATGTGGTTAGAAATGAGGAAGGCAGCATTGTTTGCAGAGGTATTTTGATGTTAAATGGTACTGTTCTGGAAACGCTAGGAAACTTTCCACTTGGCTCTTTCTCTTAGAGGTGGTAATCTGGAACCGATCGGTACATTGCGACGTGGGTAGTGTGAGCAAACAGTGTCACGAGTGGGCATGGGTAGGTGGTTGAAATCGTAATTCACATTTTTTCTTCATGTGATCTTCACTGAGCTGAGATGGTGCCAAATCAGTCAGTCTGGTTTTGCTGAAGCCGTTATTTTCCTGGTGGTATGCCGCTTTGCACTGCGGCCATCGTTTGCTACATGCATTACCTGCAGGTGGTGAGCGAGGAGGAGCACACAGGTCTGTGGAAGGACGAGTGGAATTGGAGAAAGAGCTGAAATAATCCACAGTTAATTTCTGTCACATCTTTTAAATTAATTGATTAGCTCATAGAAAAGAAATTCAAGGCATTACTGTCAAAGTCCCTTTGAAAACTAGAGGTCCATGCTGGCAAAAAAAATACTATGTGGGTTTTTTACTGGTTTCAGGAAATGAATGTCTTGTGTTCATCAGCCTAAGAAACAACTTTAGGCTTGCTACTTCCCATGAGTTAACTTGATCATCTTCTGGAGAGCGCCTGGTTTTACTATTTGTGCAAACTACAATACGTTAAGCAGAAAAAAAGAAAAATTATTCCCTGGAGAGTTAAGATTGCTGGGGGATGATGTAGGCTAGCGTAAAGTTTTGAAGTAATGCATACAATGTTCTTGTCAGGGTTTTTTTTAAGCTGTTGCTGTATCCTTGTAAGTAGTTGAAAAATGTCTTTCCCCCGGTAATAGCCATAGTTTGTGGGTAATGGCTTGTCAGAAACACTGTTGGTTCATAAAGATTAGCTATGTGAAAATGTCTGCAGTACTTTTTCTTGCTTGTCTGCTACCCAGAGGGTACCACAGAGAAACACAAAAGAGGGGCTGGGAGTACGTGGTGAGTAAGCAGTCCAGGCATGTTCTTTAAGAAGTAATAAATGGTAATTCTAGGCGTCCTGGACATCTGTGTGTTACAGCCATGTGAAGAAGCCTTTTCAAAATCAGAGTCTTGCTCCTGATTCGGAAGTGTCTCAGAGAAATCAACTCATTAGTTTGCTTATCAAGGATACGTGCTAATAGATCAGCTTGTAGGATTTTTAAGGGTAGAAAATCAGTTTCCTTGCTTTTGCAAAACCTCAGCACTTAAAAAAATGTGTGGTTCTACATGAAGGAAGTAATTAGGGAATACCTTGTGTTTCACATTTGAAATTGCCACAGTTAGCTAACAAATTAAGAAAAAACTCAAGTTTTGTACTTTTTATGCTAACGTCAGTGGGAAGTGAATGATGTCTCAGTGCTCTGAAAAGCAACTGGCCAGTCTCAGTGCAAGTTTTCTCATGGATCCCTGGACTTTGATGTAGTTGAACCTGCAGTTGCTGGTGCATAATTGCCGTTGAAGATTGAGTGAGAAGCTAAGCTGTATAGGAGTGTGAATCACAAAGCAGGTGAGGTGTAAGCTTGCTGAGAAACACAGTTTAGAGCTACCTTGATCTTGTCACAAATTTCTGTCAAACTTGGTAAATAATTTTTTAGGGAAGTATTTCAGTTTTTAAGTTGTCAAAACATTTCATTTCAGAGTTCTTTTAGATTTTAAATTTCACTTATTTTTTCAAGACAACTGATGTTGGAGAAAATTTAAATACTAAATGGAAAAAAAAGAGCTTTGTTTGTTACTCACTTAATCATTATCCTCAACTGCACAATTTCTGTTCGAGTTGAAGGGAGCTGATTATTCTTTTTAGTCTTGTGGTTATGATGCACAATTACAACATGGCAAATAAGAAATATTCAATTGCATAGAAGCTTTTTTGCTCTCAGTAAAAGATCCATCAACCTGGTTTTCAGTGATTGGGATTCAGGAAAGCCATGTTAGAGACTCTTTGATTTCCTCTCCTTTTATCTTCCTCCTGCGTTGCTACTGTAACAGGTTGGGGGAGGAAGGAGGTTTGGCAGCCAGCAGGAATAAGAGCACTTGTCACCACTTAAGGGGATTTGGGAGAATTTCTTCAGCAGATTGGAGGGAAGAGTGAAAAGTTCACATCAGCCTAGAGGTATGTGTGAAATTTGTTGAGTGACTTTTGTGGTAGATGCCTTTAGTACACCCTGTTGTCAAAATCCTCTTGAGTTTGGTTTGTTGTCGGGTTTTTTTTTAATGAAATTTTCCTTGTGCCCTCATTGTATCCACCAGACATCCCTTTCTGGTTATCAAAACCTTTGCTCAGTGGTGGCAAAGTGGTGCGATCCCCTTTCTCCGTCTGTGGACCGCTGCTGTGAGTTCCTGCGTAGTGGCAAAGATGAGAGACCTTTTTTTCACTAGCATCCTAAAGGCACGTGTCTGCCACCTCATCTGATTGTCACAGCTGCTCCAGGGATCACAGAGACCTAACCATGGTTTTTCTCCTCCAGCTGCTCTCACCCACAATATGGCATGTATTTTGTCTCACAGAGAATCTGGCATCCCCCCCCCCTCAACACCTGAATCTGCCCTGCTCTGTCCTCTGCTTGGCAGGGCACCCCGAGGGCAACGTTTTGGCTCACACTTGGCCTGTCCCAGTGCAGAGTGTTAACTCTCCACAGAGCTGGTTCATGGCTGGGACACTAATTTTTTCCATCTCTTGCTCACTTGTTTTTTAAGTGATACAAAGCTGCCGTCATTTTATTAAAAAATAAAATCAGTAACACTTAAAGAAACACGTTCTTGTTTACAAAATTTTGAAAATTTATTGAAAGATTCTGGGCATCCTTGGGAAGGCCAAGTGTTGCAACGGGAATCTCGTCACAATTGTGGCTTCTTTTTATCTTGTCATTGGGCTTTGTCTCCAGGTTAGAAGCTGAGCGTGGCTAAAACTCTGCTAAGAACCTCTTGAGGGAGCTTTCATACAAAAGGAGAGAATGAGTGACTCAAGGGCATAAGACAGAGGTATCATCAACCTGTCAGGGTACTGGCATTCAAAAGCAGCTGTCCTTGATTACTGTATGTGGGTGACATCATGGCTTAAAATTGGAATTTCTAAAAATTATTCCAGTATTTTAAACTGAAATCATCCTTTGTAAAAGATGCTAACTTGAGGGACCTAGAGATGAGAACCTGTTTTGTTGGGGTTTTTGGCAGCAAACGGAAGCACGTGAAGAAGTGTGTTAGCACTCTGGTACACAGTCAATCTGGTAATGTCCAATACTTGGATGCCATTACTGTTTTGCAGCGGGCAGATCTAGCCTTCCGCTAAACAGACACATTTTTCTGCTACAAAACATTGAAAAATCATCTTAATGTGTCATCTGTCAAATCCATGTTGGTCTTTTTTTTGCCATGGCATGGCCTCAGTTGAATATGCAATATGAGAACATATTCCTATCAGGAAAAGCAGCGTGCAGAGCACATCCATGGCTTTTGTCTTGTCAGCCTGAGTAGCTGAGGCTTGCTGGGCAGAGTCTCGTTTCTTGGTCCCAGTAACACCAAGCTTACACATTTCCTTTTAGCTATGCTTTTCTTCATAGTGAGGGGAGATTTTTTTTTTCCTTCCAAGTTGGATTTCTGTGGCTGCCCATCCCTAATGTGGAAAATAGGCTTCTTTCTTCACATGCTCTGGCTCGTAGTCAGCGTGGGAATAGTCACCACGTTCTTTCCAAAGAGTCACGTTCCTTTCTAGTTCTGACAAAGGTCTCTGGATCATTTTCTGTCTCAGGTTTGTCAGTTATCACTGGTATCTGGTGCACGTGAGAGGAGAGAAGGCACACCTCACTTTAAACGGACAATTTACATAATTTTCCACAATTCCAAGTTCTCCTTGCTCTTTGACATAAAGCGCTGTCTGGAAGAAACTGACACCTTCTGCCTCTCCTCTTCATGCAGATTTGAGTCTTTCTTTACATAAAATGTTTCTTTCATGTCTTTGAATCGCTGATAGTGATGAACCAGAAGCAAATTTGTAATGTAATTGTGATGCCTGAGCAGTTTCTTCAGGAGAAACTACAAAGAACTTGATTGAAATACGTGTATGTAGTAGAAGTGTGTAAGTCTGTATTATGTCTGCCCTGAACTGGTTGAACCCCAAGGAGGGTAGTGTACTACTTTCATGTGGTAGACTGTGTATTTTAAATACTAAATCTGGTGCAAGGAGTGGTTATGGGGGAACCAAATGGAACAGCACAGTTTGAAAAGACAACGTGTCCCGAAGCATGAAGGAAATAAGTGAAGAGCTGGAGTGCAGGCTTCAGTGTGTGGATGCTGATCACAAGTGGTAACAGATTTTAAACTGAAATGCTCATCTATACACTGGTATCAAAGGGAAAAGAATGAACTCAAACATATCCTCACCCTCTTTGATGCTGCAGGATTTAAAATACGTGCTGATATTCAAGAGGCGAGGAAAAAAAGTAGTTTTAACGCAAGAGATTTGCTAGCAGTTTCCAAAGATTTTGTTCAGTTTTAATACTGAGAAGATTGTTTTAAGCACATTAAACTTCTGAACGGAAGAAAATGACCATATTTGATTTCAACCAACATTCATACAATTGTGCACAACAACCAAATATAAATGAGTACTTTGAAAGGTGGGATGCAGACCTCTGCATGTCAGACCTGAACCGGGGAGCTGCAAACTGGTTCTGAGTGGGGAACCAGTTGCGATGTGAGCCTGTCAGCTGGGGCAGACAGATCCCCCTTAGAGGAGAGGGATGTCCAGCCAGAGGTCCCTGCTCTCATAGTCTTTCCAGACTGGAGCAAGTTTGCATGCGACTGTCTTAGCGCATGGTAGCTCCAAAAGAGCGACTGTGCCTGTTATGCTGAGAAACCTGAAGATTTACAGAAATTAATATGGATAGTATTTACATGGTTGGAATCGGCTCTTCTGGAAAGACCTCATGAAAAAGGAGGAAAATACCACTTTGTATTTATATTTGAGGCTTTTAAAAATGAATAAAGGCAGCATTAAGACTTTGAATGTTTTTATATTTGCCAAAACCAAATTTTTGCCCTTGTCTCTGTTTCTAAGCAAGTATGAGCCTACAGCGAGCACTGTTGTATCCTCAGGATATTGTTTTCAAGTAGACTGTAAAGCTCCAAAGCAAATGATCCAGAAAATGAAAATGTAGTGTATTGGGCAAAGTTTGGGGGAATTTATTTTTTTTAAGGCACAGATAGTTGGTTTTGTTCTAACTGATAGAGAAATAAGAGTGTGATTAAGGCCAAGAATGAGTCACTTTGGGGAAATTCTTTTTTGCAACCCTATTCTCAGACCATAAGTCCATGTTCTTGGATGTCATGAAACCTTTCCCCTCCAACTCTTTGTCCATTTTGGAGCCACCACGTCACGGAGAAGTTGTTGGTGGTGGTGTTCCTGCAGGATTGTTCCACTTCCATCTTGCTGCTGTTTGCAGGCTCTCGTGCTCCTGACTTTGAACAGCTCTTGTGTTTTAGAGCTCTGGCTGTGTTTGTGAAGCTCCGAGATGGACTAAAAGACTCACACCTCTCGTTTATGTTTTCACTTTGACCTTTCACAATCTTTTCTGCTTGGGAAGGGAGAAAAGAGGGGTGAAAAGACCCCTCTGCGTATTTGCTTGGCAACGTTTTGTGAGGTTTTGGGGGTTTTGTTGATTTTTGGCAGTTTAATAGAAGAGACGGCTCTACTAATATGCAGGTAAAGCAGTGCCTGCATAAGAAGCACTTGTGGATGACCACAGTATTGCAGTACTGAAGGGAAGGTGGGTTTTGCGGCACAATAAAGAGGGGGGAAAAACGTATGCTGTGAGTGGAAAAGGGGATCTCATACTGCATAAATGGAGTAGAGAAGTCAGGCAGACAGATGCCCGGTCCTTCAGTATAGAAGGTGAAAGGACAAAGTGGAGGCAGCGCTGAGTGTGTGGAGGGGTGGGAGGGAGGAGAGCAGTGCGGCAGCACGGAGGCAGCCTCACCTGGAGCCCCGTGCTCTCTCCATCCTCAGCATTAGCAGGTAAACTCATGCATATTCATAGTGATAGGAATAATAACAATAATGAAAATTGGTAGCAAAATCAAATTAATGTGGTCTCCTGCAGCAGAAATATTTACCCGATGTGTCCTGCCAGTTACAGAGATTGGCATTAAACCTAGACATTACCTCATCTTCCTGGGCAGACAGCCTATTTCTATGCTAAGCAAGTCTGCAGGAGTGAACAACTGAATACCTGCCTGATTAGCTGTGCAGCAGCAGATCCTGGTTAGAAGCGATTTCCCTTAGCGCTTTTCTCTCTCTTTTGCTCGCCCGCTTGCTCTCTGCAAGGTTGGTCACCGTGCATTATCAAGCTATGTTTTTCATCTTGAAGGGCACGTTGCAGGGGAGATCGGCCAGACAGGTGGGCTAGTATAAATGCTGAACCAAATCAGAAAGGTCACGAAGAAGAGAAGGAAAAAAAAAGTAAAGTGTGTGTATATGCGTGTGTATCTCCCTCCCCGTCTCTGCATGTGTCAGTGCCAGCTAGGTGAAACTGGATTAATGAGGAAGGGAGAGATAAGTGCTAAGAGGATTGTGCTATAAAAGGAGATTTTAGGTTTTGAGAATAGATGAGGGTTTCTTTATGAAAACTTTAATTGGCTACCTTAGATCATTTCTTTAGCTTTGTTCCTGGGTGGCAAATCATAAGTTTCCTGCTGGGCGTAAAATCATAGCATAATTATGATAGTTGGACTGTGTAGAGTGTCTTCTATCACAGACTCACAGCATGCCATATATTCCTTAAAAATTAAGCCTCATAACGTATTTCAGACAAGTAGTCTGACAAGTAGTAATAAAAATAGTAAAACAAAAAAAAAAAGTGGAGGAAAAAAAATCTCCAGCCACAACAACAGTTGATTTTGTTGCAGTGCCTTTAAAAGAGCATCATACTATCCACCTGCTTGGCTACCAGTACTCTTTTTTTCCATAGCAAGGTTCAAGGAGCCCAGGATACAGTATCACTGTCACTGGTTTGTTGAAGTCCTCACAGTAATGCCTTTGTGCATTCAAGAGCCAGAGCATAGGTCACCCCTCTACCTTTCTGTTGGCATACCAGTACTTTCCCATGTATACATTTATTTCCATTTCATACCTGTATAAAGCTGGCCACCCGGCCACCTCTGTCGTTTTTCTTCAATTGGCCCTGTTGATTATAATCATTTTCAGGAAGACGTGGAGAAAAGTCACAGTGAAATTAAGCTTTTTGTTCTACTGGTTTGATGTTCAGAAATCTGAACTCATTCTGCACAAGGCTGGTATTTGTACAGTAGATTTCTTACCTGTTTTGATCAGTGGATGTATTTCAAAACTGCATTCAGCTTAACTGTTGAAAACAATGAAGAACTACCTCATGGAGAAAAGACCTGAGTTGATTGGCGTCTTCCAGCTTCTTCTGTCCTGCCAAAACACACGTGGCTTCTGCCAGACCTGCTCTTCCAGGTGACCAAGCTCTGGAAGTAACTTTTCTCCTTCTCACAGTTACTGGTCCTAATTCTGAGAAAGCGTATTGCTGAAACATGCAACGCTTTCCTGGAGATGGGGTGGGGACTTGAGATGTGGAGTCCTGCACCAGTAGACCTGCTTAATGGCTGAGTTATTTTCCAGTGAGTTTTTTGTTGGTAAACAGCAGCAAGGTGCTGTCTTTGTGTGTCTTAAAGGAGGAGAATATCCTTTTTAAAAAAAGCCCTTATATTTTAACCGCAGTGATAAAGACACTGTAAAAACACAGAAGTAGACACAGATTCTCCACTCTCTCATTATTAGTAGAGTTGAACGTTTTAATTTGTAAGTCTATAATTTTGGTGAGGAGGCAGTTCATATTTCTGATAGAAATGTTAAAGAAAGCTCACAGAGGTATAGGGATCCAGATGCTCGACATTGGTTATGAGGATTTTGTAATTGTTTTCATTAAATTCATAGAATCATAGAATTGTTTGGGTTAGAATCACAGAATGGTTTGGGTTGGAAGGGACCTTAAAGACCATCTAGTCCCAACCCCCTGCCCTGGGCAGGGACACCTCCCACTAGTCCAGGCTGCTCAAAGCCCCATCCAGCCTGGCATTGAACACTTCCAGGGATGGGGCATCCACAACTTCTCTGGGCAACCTGTTCCAGTGCCTCACCACCCTCACAGTGAAAAATTTCTTCCTGATGCCTAATATAAATCTACTCTTTTACAGTTTGAAGCCATTACCCCTTGTCTTATCACTATGTGCCCTTGTAAAAAGTCCCTCTCCAGATTTCTTATAGGTCCCCTTCAAGTGTTGAAAAGCTGCTATAAGGTCTCCCCCGAGCCTTCTCTTATCCAGGCTAAACAACCCCAACTCCCTCAACCTGTCTTCATAGGAGAGCTGCTCCAGCCCTCTGATCATTTTTGTGTCCCTTCTCTGGATCTGCTCCAACAGGTCCATGTCCTTCTTATATTGCGGGCACCAGAGCTGGACGCAGTACTCAGGTGGGGTCTCAGGAGAGCAGAGTAGAGGGGGAGAATCACCTCTCTGGACCTGCTGGCCACACTTTTGCTGAAACATTAGCACCATCTTAAAGTGAGGTTTTAAGAGGCAATAGTGTAAAAGTGAAGTAGTGTCCTGACATTCGTCAACGGAACAGCAGGAGATTATGGGCCGCTGGAAAAGGAAAAGGATGTTTGTTTGATCTTGGTAACCTATGTCAACGTTCTGCATTTCCTCTATCTGAGGGAGGTCTCTGACCTAATTGTTTTTTTTTTTTCCCTCAGCAATATAAAAGATAATAAAATTCTACATAATTCCTGTATTTCCAATACTTCATAGTCAAAAAAGGGCACTCTCGTGTTGCTAGTGATTTGGCCTAGTTTGGCGTAGGGAGAAGACCTTGAACACATTTCACACAGGTTATTTAAGTGGTAAAAGATCTGCAAAGTCAGATTGTCCTCTTTATAAAAGGACAAGTAGACCACTGAGATATTTCTGGATGATAATTTGTAGCTAAATTATAAAATTCATTGGGCTTCTTGATTTAAGAGTTTAATCTTTCATAACGTCGGGGTCAACTAAAATGGTGGAAGATGGAGCTGCCTAAGTTATCAAAGTATAGAAGCATGAGCTTGTCGGATAGGAGAAGTGCTAGTGCTCTAAACATGAATTTGAAGGAGTCATCTCCACAACCCTTGTGCCTGCAGGCAGGAATGACTAACAGAAGAAGAAAAAATAGTTTATTTCTGAAATAAAGTAGCATTTTCCATTCTGTCATCTGTAGATGAGAAGAATGGACATTGGGTTATGACACTGCTCTCTAAATTTTTCTCAAGGGAAAACAGAAGCGGAACAGAATCTTCATTTTTTTTTTTTCAGAATATTTCCTCACTTAAGGCAAAAGCAAGAACATCATTTCTTAAGACGTGACAGAAAATATTATGTTGTTTTGGTAGTCATGTACAGTGCCAGCACAACCTGTGCTGCTTTTTGGCCAGTGACCATGCAAGAGTGAAGAAAATTTTTTCAGTATGTCCCCAAGTAAATTTTCTTTTTAAATCCCAGGGCTCAGACGAAAAAAAAA
>VXBO01009751.1:324321-356223 GCA_013400135.1 Rhinoptilus africanus
TGAATTTAAGCAACTTGGATTTTTATTTCCTAACTGATCTTGATATGTTTCTTTCAGGTTTTAGGCCTTTGCAGTGCTACTCTGTCAGTACCCAAATTGCACTGCAACATAGTTGCAGCACCACAAAATCCACCTATTTCTGTTAATATAAGTTTTGTCTATGTAATGCATTAGGGGTTTTTTATTTGTTCATTTTTCCTGTCTTCACATCTGCCTACATGGGGCTCTGCTCAGAGACGTCTTGGGGATTTCCTCTGCCGTGACGGTTGCTCTTTACGCTGTTCTCACCATATCCTGGGACATGGGTATCTTCAGGCAGCGTGGTGGAGACAAGGAGAAGCTGTGGTTTAAGTACTCCAGCTCTCTTTAGCTGACAGAGTATGTTTGGAGGAGTTTTTCCTTCTCTTGCATGTTAAAGCAGACTTGAGGCTTGTCTGTGTTTCAGGGCTGGACAAATAAGTAGGGAGGAGCTGTAATTGTTTTTCTGACCCTCCTTCCTGCTGAACCAAGCAGAAATTCTATAGCGAAGAGAACCTGACCCATTATTTTGAATAGCAATGTTAATTGTACCTCATCATCCATTACCTAATTCAGGTCATGCTTTATTTTGCTCAGTTTAAATTATCATTCAGATTTGGTTAACCCAGGAATGCAGAGCAGTGACATTAAATACTTGGTTAATTTGAAGATCTTCAGATTCAGCAAACCGACCTTTAAATATCAATAGCAGAATGTTGGAGGGGTTGCAGCATTCTTTCAGCATCGTATAATTTTTACAGACTTGATTGCTCATAGCAATGCCTTTTTGGTATATTTCTTCCCATTTGTTCCCAGGAGAAATTTCAAGTTGAAATAGTAGAATGAGCAATATTTTCGAGTGCTTCTAATGGTAAAGAAATAGAGCCAATCCAATTGGATTTTTTTGTTGTTTTTTGTATGTGCGTATCCAACAGAAAAGCGTGCATGCGGTTAAATAACCATGCATATCCTTCAGGAGTTTTGAAAAGTTCTTTCACTCCACCCAGTCAAAAGCCCTTCTGGTAACCAGCAACTCTTCCACGATGCCCAGTGGATTGCCCACTTCCTTCATCAAGCAAGACATGATTTTACATTTGCATTTACTTTCTTGCAGTTAATACAGTATTAAAGCTTTCTTATGCTTTAACATAGCCCTTAAATGCAAACTGGGCTATAAAATTAGATGACCATTTTTGCAGGGACTGGTCTGCCTGAATTCTATAGCGTATCCATTATCCGTGGTATCTCCTTGCCTTTCTGGGAGTCTCTATCAAAGAACTGAGAGCTTCATGAGAGGAGAGGGCTTGCAAAAACTTGTTTTTCTCCATTTCCTGAAATGCTGCCTGTTAGATTGGACCCACCTGGTCATGATGGGCTTTACAGAACTTAAGATGGCAACCCATCATCGCCTGGCATCCCGCCAGCTCTGAAGGACTTGATAGCTTCGCTGGTTTTCATCTTATAAAAGGCTTTGCGCTTCGTTGGTAATAGCTGCTCGGTCAGGTCCATTCTGTCAGCTATGCTGGCAGATTAGAGTAATTATCATAATCAGATGTGTGTGATCTGGGGGGCAAAAAACCCCTGTAAACTGCTGACTGTATGAAGAGTTTCTGCAAATAATTTCTCATCCGAAGTGAAGTGCTTTTGTTGGCCTAGTGGGGTTTATGCTGAGCTGACAATAATTTTCTTGCTTGTTCCTCACGCTAGCTCTGCTGAGTATATGCTAGAACTTTCTGGTAAGATTTCTGGTTGAGTTAATACCTAGTCCTGGCAGAGTGCCGCAGTAGTGTGCTTGGCCTCTCTCTTTTTTAACGTTAAGCACTCTGTGGATGTCTGAAACTCCCAAATACTCTCTCTTCAGTTGTCTTGGAGCTGTGTGGTTGAGATGGATCTTGTGTCCCGCTTATGAAGATACAAGTTGCTGAAGTCTGTACAGTGGGAGCTGGGTGGGACTTAAAGGCTGGTGGAGAGTGAATTGAACGGGGGGATCTGTAACACGGCAAACCCATGGATCCTGACGTGTATGTGAAATAACCAAGCCAAGTCCAGTCCATTTCGGTGTGCAGGCTCATCCTCGGCCTTTCTCTTTCCTTCTGGCACTTGTTTTCCCTTCTTCAGCCGGCCGTTGGGAGATGCTGTGGCCAGTTGAGAGTTGCTGGCGGTGTGTTTCAGCCGTGGGGCACGCGTGGGGCGTGCAGGCAGCAGGAGATGGTCCCTGCGCTGTCACGTGGCTGTGCGTTGCTCTGAAAGATGACATCTTATTTCACTCCATCGTTTGGGTGGGTGGAGACGGGTAGCTGGTAAAATACAAGAATTTGAGGAATTGAGGTCTGTGTTGGATTCATTTAGCACTGATGTGAAATGGTTGTAACAGTGCAAATCAGCAAAACTGTTAGCACGAGAGAGACTGGGATCTGAGTCGGGCCCTGAAGCCTGAGGACAGCGAAGAGGACGGAGTCGGGCTCTTGTCAGTGGTGCCCCGTGACAGGACCAGAGGCAGTGGGCACGCACTGGGACATAGGAGGTTCCCTCTGAACATCAGGATATGCTTTTCACCTGTGAGGGTGATCCAGCACTGGCACAGGCTCCCCAGGGGAGGCTGTGGAGTCTCCATCCTTGGAGAAGCCATCCAGATGTGGTGCTGGGCAACTGGCCCTGGGTGTCCCTGCTTGAGCAGGGGGGCTGGACCAGCTGGCCTCCAGAGGTCCCTTCCAACCTCAGCCACTCTCTGAATCTGTGATCCATGGAATATGACATGCTGGGATGCACAGTAATGGCATCATGACTACTCTGTTCCTCACATACTCACAGTTTAAAATTTTAAACCTGAAGTCCAGACTTATGAGTACTAATGTCGTCTGTTTTCTGCTTCCATGCAGTGTGTGTGTAGCTTTTGCAGCTACTGCGTTTCCAACAGGGTGGTCAAGTTGATACATCATATGCCTCTGAATAAAGGTGAAGGAATGTAGACATTAAATCAAAACAATCCTTTATTTACAATAAGTAGCCTCCTTCTAATAGAAGCTCCAATTAAGTTTTTGGATTCTCTATTCTGTTTATATGATTGTTTTGCTGCCTTTCATTATAATTAATTGGGTTGCTGAGCTTTCCTTAGAAAACAATGGCAGTTTTTCACATGAAGCCAATAGCAAGGAAACGCAGCAGAAAGTCAGGAGAGCCTCAGAACACAACCTTGTTTTAGTCTGGGGATAGAGTATGTGGAATTACACACAGCTGCAAAAAGAGTCTGAGAAAAGTCTCAGACAAATAGAGTTTTTTCAAGACATCTTCTGTTTCTATCCACCTTCTCATCTAGCTAAAATTCAGTTTCGTGTTTCAACTACTGCCATGTACTTTTCTCTTGCCCTGACAAATGCAGTCTTGCTCATATCCATAGCAAATGCTCCTGCAAAGATTATTGTCCCAGCTTGTCACTGAAGTTGGTGATGAATGTTGGCACCACTGGTTGATCAGAGACAGGAGCTGGTATTTCAGTGAGAAATGAGATATGATAGGTAGGAAATGAACAGGTCTTGAAAGCAAAGGCAAGCAATTTATGGGCCAGAGATTTTGTTACAGAGCAAGGGGAATTGGTGGAAGAATTAGAAGAAAAGAGTGACATGGGTAAACTTTTCTTAGCTTTTTGCTTTCAACACCCATGTTCTTTCTTGAAAGCTCCTGTAAACATCCTCCAGGCACTCAAAGTATCCTTGTCAGAAGTCTCCCTTGCTATTGTGTCTGCAGAAACTTGGCAATGATGAAGGTAGATTATTATCCTGGCTTAACACCACACTATGGTTTCCCTGCACTCTTCCTCTCTTTTAATATTCATCTACTTGTGCCTTCCCATAGACTGCCGGGCTCATGCAGGTGAAGAAGGGAGGGTTTGCTAGCAGCCCTCTCTGCAGTGAGGCTTATTCATCAGACTTTGCATACTGGAACTGTTAAACCCTCTCTAATGAGCAATACCTTCAGTCCTTTACCTACATGTTTGCCTAGTGACCCAGCCTTAAAATTAACTGGGTGGCCTCTTAAGTAAATCTTGTCGTAGTCTAGCCGTCCCAACCCTTTGCTTGGCAGTCTGGACCTCCCTTTCCCGATTAGTCTCCACTGCCTTTTCCTTAGCCATAGCCCCTGCAGTACAGCCATCTGTCTAGCTTGATGATACTTTTTTTCCTTGTAAATCCCTCTCCATCCCTGGTGGGTCATGTAAATCATGTAAAAAAAATTTAGCGCGCTGCTTGTACAGCTCTTTTGTAAGCATATAAAGGAAGACAAGAGATGGAGATTTCAGTACATGGTAGAGTCAATGGATGTAGGAAGAAGGGGTATGCAATGAGGCAGTGTGAATAGGTAATGGGTAAGGAATAGTGGAGTCCTGCACCCTGAGAAAGACAGTCAATCTCAACTACCTGTGTGGCAGATTAAGAAGTATCAGGAATGCTAGGGCTTTCTTCCCCTGCAGAGCCACTTCTGGCTTCAAAAGATTTTTTTTTAACTCTCAGGTATCACCCTATAGGAATAGCTGAACTCTCTTCCAGATTATTTCAACAGAGTGATCACTTGTCATCAGCAGTGAGCTAGCTTGTATGCCCTGGTGGCCATTGGGCTGACTGCATGCAGAAGGACACGGGTGTTAGTGCACTGAACTCCCTGAGCTCTGGTACTCAGGGGTGCCTGAACCGAGCTGCCGTCTCCCTCGGTTTGTACCGTAGTGTCCCAGAGGGCTTACACTGAGCAGAAGCTGATAAGCTCTGATAGCCCAGCATGATCCATGTGATGTGCTCCACCTTCCCACTGTGAGTTTAGTTGGGACACTCTCTAATGGATGCCAGGGCCACAGGGCGTCGAGCTCCCACTGTGAGCTCGTCGCATCACTGGAGAGGTGACGAGCACTTGTCATACTTTCATTCAGTGCGGCTGGGACTGGTCCTCTATTGCTCTTTGTCCTGGTTTGAGGTAAAACAGAACCAACTTTCTGTTCAGTATTTTTATTTCTTAGCTAGGCCTCTTCCAGCNCATCTGTCGCCGGACATTGGCCCATTTGGCCAAAACCACGACAGTCTTATAGAGATGAACACTCTTTCTGGAACATCCTTGGCCCAACCAAACAGCTGGATGACAGGGAAAGTGCTCCCTAATTGATCATAAGTGAACCATTCCAATTTTAGAGGAATGTTTAAGGGGGAAAAAAAAAAATAAATTAAGTGCTCCATATTAAGCTTCAGCTTGATTTCTCATCGTGATTGACTTAAACCCAGAAGTCAAATGCTTAATATTCTTGCTGAATCTTTAACTGTTGTAACTCTGGACAGCCTTCTGATCTGTACAGATGTCATCATACGCTTTGTGAAATTCTTACCCTCAGCAGCCTATAACAGCCAATTCTCCCATCATCTGCATATTGCAGGGAAAAGTGTTTCCTTTTATGAGGGTAGTCAACACTATTTCTCAAGGCCTGGTAAGCCAAGGTTTAGATTTGATCAAGTTGTAAATTGCTCAGTGTCAGGACTCGTAAAGACTGCAGAGGCCTGCAATGGCATGGCTCTGTGCACCTAGAATAAAGACACATGATTATATGGTACTTTTTATGCCTAAAAGAGGGGAAAATACTAATCTTCACAACATACGGAAAGGCAGGAGACTTCTCTGTTCTGAATCTGTGAAGCTGAGGAAGGGTGGGTGGAATTAGCAGAACCTGGAAGACATTCCACCTTTCAGATAGGGTTGTTGGTCTGTTAAATGACGTGGCCAGATTTCAGATCAGAGGACTCTTTAAACCATGCAAAACAGCCGACTCAAGCTATTTCACAGAGGATTGTTTCTAATTATTAATGACCTATCGAATATCTTAGATTAACAGAAGTGTGTGGTTGGAAGTAAAGTTGATTGAAACAGTTAAATCAAGAAAAAGTCCCTTATCCTGACTGCAGAAATTTCACCTAAGATGTTACGGACATCCTGTTGTTCCAAATTAATCAGTACAGGAGAAGGCATACTCAGCTTTGTTATAGAAGAAAAGCATTGGTGTAGACATTCCTCCTAACTTCCACGATTCTGTAGCAACTATGAGGCACTCGGTTATTTTTGGTTTGAAATGTTGTAAACAGTAAGGCTTGAAACATTTTTGTTGACAGCATAACAGGGAATGGAATAACATCTGTTCCATCAGAGAGGTCCTAGGATAGTACATGTGAATGTCAACCTAAACTGTCTGTGACATAAGGTCTCTTCTTACTAGATGATTGAATCATTGTCTGGGATATGCTAAAATTCCTTTGATACTTTACTGAAAGAAATTAATCTTCTTCTGTAATTATAACTACAGTTACAATTGTGCTGAAGAATTGATGTGATACCATTATCTCTTAAGTTATGGCATGCTTAATTTTATCTGTGTAGCTCAGACTAAAAGGAGTTGCAGGTGTGTGGTGGGAGCTGAAGCTATGTGCTGAGTTAGGACATGACGCGGGCCTCGGAAGCGTGGCTGGGTCCTGTGGGAAGGCTAGGAAAGAGAATAGTCCTCAAATTTTCATAGATGGAATATGTTTTATGGAGCATTTTGGAGGGCTTTGCGCTTGAGATACAGTTTTGCTCTTTTGATATTCTGTTTGAATATTAAGGAGCATTTTATCTTTTGCTTCCTGGCTGAAGGTAACTTCAGATGATGCAGTGAATAGAGTGCGTGCCAATCCGTAATGAAATTTCCAAGTGCAATTGATGTCAGGCACACTGCTTTGACCTTTCTGTTTTGTTTTTGTAGATGTGCAACAGCAGAGTCTAATCTTCCTCCTTCTAAAGTCAGAGCTTGTTTGGTGCAGTTTTCAAAATATTCCAATCTGATAAATCTATCTGACAAGATTTATGAACCTGTTAATATTCCTTAAATTAACTTAAGACATCCCAGCATCTTGATAATTACGCTTGCACAATATCATGTTGGCCATTAATTTGATTTCATATCTAGCTACACGCAGTCCTTGAAAAGTTTTATGCAACACATGCATTTGTATACTTTCATCTGTAGTATTGAGCTACTTACCTGAAAATTCTTTTCTGCCTTATCTGTTCTTGGTAGGGCATGACACATCTTTATGTACCGTATGTGACTGAACTGTGTTCTGTCCTACCTCTGCCTCATCTTCACTCTTCTGTAGCACAGGACAGAGCTGTGTCTCTTCAGGAAATATTAAAGAGGGTAGGACATTCCTCTGAGGACTACTGTGTATATATGTTGGTAACTGTCAGTTTCAAATAGGACGTACAGATTTTTAGTAAAAACAAATATTAATCAACAAACCTCAGATTCTGTAAAACAGAGAGTAATATTTACTTGGCATGTTACAAGTAAGTTTTAAATAAAGTCCCTGAGTGAAAAATATTTTGATACACACACAGACTTACCCCTGTTTTGCTGTTAAATATTTACATTTACATGCAAAGCTTCACCATGGTAGTATATATTTCAGCAGGCACATATAAATACATCCATGCAGTGATTTATCAGTCTGTACAGTATTACTGCACTATACAAGTAACACGTCAGCCTGACTTCAGAGCTTGAGTGTGGCACCATCCCAGTTCTTCCAAAAGGTTACAGAGTCCAGTAAACTCAACAATTATCTGGTGTCTCCGCAGCGGAAAGTTCTCCGTCCTTGATCAGCGACTGACTCCATCAGTTGCTAGCGAAGCAAAAACATCTTTTAAAGATGCTGCGCTCGAACAGCAGCCGCAGCTCTGCAGCCTGGGCGAACCATCTGCCAAGTCTGCAGACGCTGCCGCAAACCGCTGCAATCTGCGACCTTCCCTCCATCCCCGACCAGCTCAGCTCTTGGAGGGCGACAGGGTGTATAACAAGGATTGCTCAAAGTGAGAACATCCGCTGAAGCTTCAGAAATAGTTAGCAACACCAGTACGAGGCGGTATCCACATCCCACAGGTTTTGTAGGGGCTCAAGACCTTCTTAACTGAGTCGCTCTTCTTTGCTCGCTGCAGGACAGGCAGATGGAAGGTCGGATCGAAATTCCACTGCTCCTTCCTGCTCTCTTCTCCCTGCCGAAGTTGGGCTCTGCTGTTGGATGCGGGGCTGACATCCTTGGCCTCATTTTAAGGAAAACATCCATCTTTCCTCCTAACCATTTAAACGTATGGTCACTTTGATGAGGAAGACGGGGCTTGCTAACCTTCTGCGTTGTGGTCATTGTCCAGAGGTGTGTTGGGCCAGTGAAACTGTCTTTTGTAAGGCTGTAATGCAGTTGTAATGGCAGCTGTGCTCCATTCCCTGAAGCTTTTTTCCTGTTTGTTTCTAGTGTCTGTGGAACAGACTTTAAACTGAATGGACAAAAGCAGTGCAGAGCTTAGCAGGTCTGGGAGGAATCCTGGGTATATTAAAAACAAATGGGAAACAAGACTTCAACCAAAATCTAGAAAAATATGGACTACAAGTCTCCTGTGAGTTGCCTGGCTGGCTTTCCACATCTAAATTATTTCCATGTGGCACGGTTAGCAGGGATAGACCTAACAGGCATCAGTTGGAAGTCTCCAGGAATACTTTGTAAGATTGTAACTATTTTTAATTTCCATCTTAGATACAAAAAGTATGCTTTTTTTATTGTTAACAGTATTTGGCATGGTAGCAGCTTTAAAGAGAAGCTGCTTTGGGGAGAAGGGGACTGTGAATAGAATATACTTATCTGTGTCTAATAGAGGTAAATAGGCCTCCTTCCTGTAGGAAAAAGGCTGATTCCATTCTTCTGTGGTGATTTGCCAAATGGGCTGGATGGGAAGAGCTTTCCTGCCCTGTTCTTTGCTCCCGTCTCCGGCGTGGCTCTCGCCGCCAGGCTCAGCTGCTCTCTTGGCTGGAGGTGCTCGGCTGCTCGTGGCAACGATACCCTGACAAAACACTCTTTACTCAAATCAGACCAGCCTCCTCCCTGTAAAAACAACACCTTCAAGTGAGAAATAAGTCTGATGGCTTTAATCTCTTCACGTCTTCCTCTGGGCCTTCCCTTTTAAACTACAGCACACATCTTAATCTTCTGTCTTATTTGGAAATGGAAATCTGAAGGAGTGGTGGGGGGGAGTGGAGAAATAATGATGAAGGAAGAGATAAATGTAGCAAAGGTGGAAGTGATAGTTTATTCATGGCGTTACATCTCTGTTATCTTGATCTGGCCTACTTGAAGACTGTTTTTTTTTCCCATCCGAGCTCCTTTGATGAGTGTTGATAGTTCTCTCCCACTGCTGTGGCCGTGGCCCGATCCTCTCGCCCCACTTCCCTCACAGTCAACATCCACAGGAGATGTATATTATGATTTGTGTGGATGGAAGCAGAAGCAGCAAAAAATAACCTTCCCTGGCATAGTAGGCAAATCATCCATCTGTTTTCCACCAGCTCCCACATCTCCTGTTTCTGAAGTTGCTGCACCTATTTTGCAGCGGACTGCCAGGCTCCAGCTATCGTGCTGGAATCAACAACCCAGAGATTCTCTTCCACTTTTTATTACCTTTCCTTCCAGGAACGGCTCCATAAGCCCAGCATATTTCTGGAGTTCTGCTGGTTTTGATGATTACCCTTGGATTTAAAGAATTATGAGATTTTTGTTGGTTTTGTTTTGTTGAGAGACTTTCAAAGGCAAGGCAACGCAGAGATAGCTTTCCGTTCTTGCTGCCAATTTTCTCATGCTGTTGAGGAATTCATTTAGGCTTAGTTTTGAGACGGGGTTTGTTGGGGTTTTTTCACCTCTGTAATACGGCTAACGCCGACTATTAAACTAAGTCGTGAGTGTGAGCTAGTCTATCAAAATCATGATTAGCTTAAAGATCACGCGCCGTGAATAAACAGGTTGTTTTCTTGAGGCTTTGCAGCCTAGTTGGGCTTTTCAGGCTTTTCCGTGTAACCTCTGCTGGAGGCCGCCTTTAATGGAAGCTGACTGCAAAGTAATCAGTTGTTTTCAAAAGCTATGACTTTAAATAGAGCATCACGAGACTTGCAGTAAAACTGCAAAGGTTGGCAAGGCTGAGTCTCTTCTGCTAGAAGCTTTACAGTATTTTAAGTGCTTTTGTGAGACATTTACAGTGGCACTTTTTTTCCCCCCTCCCTTCGCTGCCTCATTTGAAGCAGTTCGTGCAGCTTGCAACATGGCTCTGTCAAGGTTCACAGAGACTCCAGCTTCCTTCCTATGTGACCCAGACGTTCTGTCCCCTGAAATGTGCCAGACAGACAAGAGGTTACTTTGAGAAATAGTTTGCACTTTTCCCAGACTCTGCTGCTCAGCTTCTCTAACAAATATGTAGCTGAGGTAATGTCACTGTGGATAGTTATTTGTACATCTTTTCCAAAAGCTGAATGTCTAAGCTAATAAAATCAAGAAACTTCGCCACAGACTCTTTTTTTTTTTTTTCAGGTTTCCTTCTGTCACTGCTTTAGGACCATTTATTGGGGACTGTTTCACAGCGTAGAGGGTCGTTTAACTGAGGGAGAACCAAAGGACTTCCTCACCAGGGTACAAAGAATTTGCTTGAAGGGTTTCTGACAGTAGCAAAGTGCGTTACTTTCTTTGCACCTGAGCTTGGTTGTGTTTCCACTCACTTGCGTCGCTAATAGTGGTTGTTACTAGGCAAATGCCATTTAAAATCATGCTGCTCTATTTTAAGGCACTTTTTTCCTCCTCTTATCATATGGTAACAAAATCCTTTCTTTTCAGGTATATTTTTCTCAGTTGCAATGTGATAATAATGATTGCAGTGACTCTGCCTGGCGTTTTCAGACTATGTTAAACACTTTCAGTAGTAAGCGTAGTTCTGCTGTAGTTCATTATAATGTCCTTTAGGAGGACGTACTCTAGGTTAAGTGCTCTCTCTTTTGGAAGGAGTTCTCGTTAGCTTTTTCCGATCATCCTTTGCTCCCCCCCCCGTCATTTACTTCTACTTAAAGGAAGAACATTTCAAATTTGTGGTTTTTTCTGGGTTTGATAGTGATTTATTTTTGTTACTGAAAATTTAGTGCCTTTTACATGCCCTGCGATTAGAAATAGGAGCAGAAACTCTCTAGAAACTTGAGCGCTGTGCAGTAGTAGAAACTGTGAAACGAGGCAAGGTGGAACAGACATGAAGTCATAGCAGACACCTTCAGTCTTTGCCCTAAAGTGTTGAAATGATAAAAAAAACCAAGCCAAAAAGGGAGGAATGGAGCAAGGGAGGGGAAACAGAGGTAGAAAGTGCAGTGACTTTCTCACAAACTACCTCAGCATTAATGCCAGAACCTGATCCAAGCACCCTGACTTCAACACTGTCCTCAGTCCTGTGCCATACCCAAGTATACTTAAACTGAAAAGTGTGTTTCTACACAACCAAAACCATGATTTTCCCAGTGACACAGCACACCACACGAACTGATGTCTCCTTTGTTAGTCATTTCTTAAGTATCCTTGTGGGGATGGTCCTGGCTGAAATACAGTGCTAATACCTTCCCAGTGACTCCTGCTGACCCCGGCTGGAGCTGAAGTTGAAATGGCAGGCAAATGTACTCTTCCTCTGTATATTCTGTTTTTTTCAGAAATTTCATTTAAGGCACAGTCAGCATTTGGGATGAATGTGAGACATTCAGCACCAGCAACAGTAAAGGCCTGGCTTTGGTTTAATAGAACTAGAAACTACAGTAGTCCGGTGTGAGGGGTAAGGAGGCAGTGGGGCTTGGAGATGTCCCCTTAAGGACTCTTCTTCTGAACACCAGGTTACATGGTCACCAAAGACCGTCACTTTTAGTAAAGATGGGGGAGATTGTAATTGGTTTAATTTTATAATAATTCAGTGCAACTCTGATGAACTGTAAATTCCATGAAGCATCAGGTACCCTGATGCTATGAAGAAATGTAATTTAACTTTTATTTCAAGTTTCATTCAAAAACAGGTGGGGTTTTTGTAATATTTCAGGTTGATAATTCAGTCTCTTTTTTTATTTGTTTAGTTTTTAAGTTGGAAGGTGCCTCAGCATGTTATATATGTTACTGTAGTGGCATTTCTTAGCTCAGCTCAGGGGAAGTTTTAGAGGTTGCTGCATCCTGAGAAGGTAACTCACTAAGACAGTGGCTTTGTTGGCCAAGTCAGCGCAAAAGCTTTCTGGCTCTGCACATCTGCCTGCCACCACTGAGGTTTTGGCAATAGGACTGTTGGCAGGGCTGAACTGTTGAGCCATCACTGAAAATATCCATGTGGAAAAACAACCACTACAGGAAAAAAAAAAGTAGCGGATCAATTCAGCGATGTGTTTTGAAGGATGGTGGCACAAACAGTTGCGGTGGCTAGCTGTGGTGTGAATCCAGGTGAGTGGGACCCTTTAAACCTCAGCTCAGTGTCATAGCCGGCAATTTATCAAATGCCACATGTCTGCTACTCAGAAATCTGAGTTAGTTTAAGCACCAACGGTGGGAGTGTATTATGGAAATACCGTAAGCTAACCAAGACACAATTACAGGCTTCTGTGCCTTCCATCACTTGTCACGTATTCCCTAAGTTAAAGTTTTCATGTTAAAATAAGTAAATGTTAAATTAATCAGACTGATTACTGCATTCATTTTCAGAAAGATGGTAAGCTGCTGGTATTTGTGGATCGCTGATTCATCTGGGAGATGCAATGCAGCAGGGAGTGTGGATACATGCCTTGGAAAAAGGCATTTCACTTGTGTCCTTTAAAGCCTTTCTTCTCTTCAAATACACTCATAACAAAAACAGTTTCTGAAAGGTATTTGGTGCCGGTTGAAAGCAGAAGATGTGTTTGTGCTGCAGGTTGTTAAATATATTTACAGCCTTTTTTGGGAGCTCAGTGGGAACTGTGCTGTGGTTATTTATTGGTCTGTTTCAACAGCTGCTGGCTGAAATTAAAGAAAATCTATTGCCATGATTTGCAAAAACATTATAGATTGCTTGTGTTACGATGAGTTAGAAGCGGCAATTTGAGTGAAGCCCAACATGTGTTGGTAGCTGTAGTATGTCAGGAAAGAACACACAATTTGCAATATTCAGATAATCAATATGAAAGGATCTACAAGTTCTTAAGATACAAAAAATAGTCTTTTTTTAAACTGATTTCTCAATTTCCTTAGTAATTTCTCAGCCCTGGCTAAAGGGCCTGAAGGCCCTGGTTTCAGATTTGATTCGATGTTGGTAACTTTCAGCTGTGCCTTCCAGCCAGTCTTTCCTCCCCCGAGCTGTGCAAATACAGGTGTTTTCCACTATTGTGAACTACTTCAGGGAACTTATCTGGCAACAAAATAATTTGGAAAAAAAGCTAAGAGCATTGGAGCCAGTACTGATCAATCCATGTACCCAGTAGCTTCAGCAGGTCCTTCCCCAGATTCCCGTTTTTCTGTCAGCTTTAACTTAGTCAATTTTTTGAGGCTCATCTTTGAAAGAAATATAGATGAACATGGCAAAAAAAGATTTGTACGTGAGTCCCTCTGACCGTAGGCAGTATGCAATATGGGAAGCCCTATGAAAATAGAAGGACCTTGCTTCCGAATGCCTGCTTATGTTCCCTCACTGCAGCAGTGATCCTTTGGCACTTTATCCACGTCTTTTCTGTTCACTGACAGCCTTGCTGCTGGGAACCTTGCTCTCTGCTTTTTGATTTCTCTCCTCTCAAGTGGCCAGAGAGGCAAAGAGGACCTTCAGGTGACCCGTTACTTGCCTAAAATAGAAAGAGTGGTTTGCCAGCAACTCTTTCCTGTGGGGTACGTCCGTCTGAAAGGACAGTCACTGCAGGTATCGATAGGTGCAACTATCATCACATCCAGGGCGTTCCTGCTCGGTCTGGTGACCGTAGTGCCAAGGTCATGGCACACAGCATTTCTAAAAAACAAAGATTGTTGAATAAATAAAAGTACATAACAACAAGCAGAATTTGTAGGTCATACAGGCAGCTAGCCAGATTATAATGTGTGTGAGAATCTGTGTGTAATTATGTTGTTTCAAAAGATGAGCTAGCTCTGTGGGGCAGGGACTTTCCTTGCATCATATTTAATTTTATTCTCCACATAAAAGTATATTGTTGGAATTCACTCAGCGTCTTTGGTGATATTTTAGTTTTCCATTGCATGTAAGGACAAATTAACCGCTGGACAATGGAAGTCATTTTTCTGCTATGTTTGGTACTGATCCTCATCAGTGGGATACTGCGTTTGGTTTGAGTTCTGTCACTTTGAGAGACAAATCTGAAGTAGAGAAAGGTCCGAATTATAAGAGATTTCAAATAGGTAACCACAGAGAAAAGAATGAAGGAATTGGCTTGTTTAGCCTACAAAAAAGGAGACCAGAAGGGGCATAAGTCTTTGATATGCAAAATGTCAGTATTTAAGTGACAGTGATCAATGGCTTGCCATAATTTTCAGAGGAAGCAAAAAAATCGCTAATGTGCCACAGAGGTGATTTAGGCTAAAAATCTGTAAGACTTTTCCATTGCTGAGATGGTAAAACATCATCAGTGGCTACCCGAGCGTTGCTCAATGCAGTGTCCTCACTAGAGGTGAGAACGGCTTAGATAATCATCCGTCACATGCTTTTAACTAGTCGACTAGGTAATCTCTGAATTCTTCAGCCCCCTATTTCTATGTTTTTATGCATGAATAAAAAAAAACCCTACAGCACCCTGTGGCTAAAACAGAGGACTTTGTTAGATCACTGTCTGCTTTCCGTGTCTAATTTTATCTCTGTCTGAACTTGGTCTTGCTCTACCTCCGGCCACATGTTCTTTCCCGCTTCCTTGTGAGTTCTCCTACAGCTGTGTGGTGACCTAGACTGCAGTGCTGACCCAGCAGGAAAGCAACCCAGTAAGAGGGATTAGTTTAATGTAATTTATTCAACTCATGTAGCCATTTAGTAGACGTAATGCAAACATTTATAGTGGTGATAGCTTATACTCACGTACCCTGTCAGGAATGTTGATTAATGGACCAAGTCTTCCAAAATCTTCTCAAGGACTAATAATGATTTAGGGAAGTCGCTTAACAATTTTATCTTGTTTCCTCGTCTGTAAAATGAAAATACATGTCTAACCTGCAAGAACTTTTGTACAGCACTTAGAATGAAGTTTTAAGAGTGGGTGAAAATCTGAAAATACTGTATTTTTTTAAAAAGGTCAATGCAGCATTTTCTGATAATTGTGGTGCAAAATTAACTTGAGCTGACACCATTTCTTATCTCTATATGCCAAAATAATTTGTCTCCTGTGAATGCAGAAGGTAGAGTCAGGGAATCCACTCAAAGAGGAATTTCTTATACATTTATCACATTGAACACGGCCTGTATTTTCTCATTTTTATTCTCACTGTATAAGGGGAGGATTAATATTTTCCCAACTGTTTTTGCTTGCATTCTGGAGCAGTTTATGGTCAAAATGCACTGAATACTACAGAAAGGCTGCAAAGATTTGAACATTCCAAAAATGCAAGCCATAACTGGGGGACTGCAATCACGCTGTCTTTCTCCTGCTCAGAGAACTGGAGAGTTGAGAGCTGCATGAGCTGTAAACACACTGTGTCATCTCTCCTTAGGCTCTAACAACAACATGAAAGCCCTGATTGGCAGTTTTGGCACATTTTCCTAAAACCTTGTCGGTGTAGAACCTACTAAGCCAAAGGAGTAAACAGCTTTTGATCCTGCATAGCTCCAATGGGAACAAAACTCTGGAATATGAACACGAGTTCAGGTTGGTTTTAGGAGCAACATTGGGCAGCCCATGCGGAAAAGTGTTGCGCTTCTCTCTGGTGGCGACGGACTGCGTGGCTGGTAGGATGTGTCCTGTAAATATGTCTGATGAAGTGTAGGCTTCCTTCTGGGCTGCTGGAGTACTTTACTTATAGGTGGTTAATTGAATATGGTCACCTGGGGGGTTTGAAACACGAAGTAGTAAGGTTGACCCTCATATATAAACACTCGTGTCAAAGGCAGCAGTAAATACCGAGCTGTTCTCAGTGGCAACCTGTCCTCTGCCTGTCTGCTTGCATGATGTTCTATCTGTGGTTTGGCCAGCACGGTCCAGACATAGAATCATAGAATCATAGAATCATAGAATCCTAGGGTTGGAAGGGACCTTAGTAGATCATCTAGTCCAACCCCCCTGCCAGAGCAGGGCCACCTTAGAGCAGGTTACACAGGAACGCGTCCAGGCGGGTTTTGAATGTCTCCAGAGACGGAGACTCCACCACCTCCCTGGGCAGCTTGTTCCAGTGCTCTGCCACCCTCAAGGTAAAGAAGTTCCTCCTCATGTTTAGGTGGAACTTCCTATGCTCAAGTTTGTGCCCGTTACCCCTTGTCCTATCACTGGGCACTACTGAAAAGAGCCTGGCCCCATCCTCCTGACACCCACCTTTCAAGTATTTATAAGTGTTAATTAGGTCCCCCCTCAGACGCCTCTTTTCCAGGCTAAAGAGACCTAATTCCCTTAATCTATCTTCATAGGAGAGGTGCTCCAGTCCCTTAATCATCTTAGTAGCCCTATGCTGCACCCTCTCCAGCAATTCCTTGTCCCTCTTGAGCTGGGGAGCCCAGAACTGGACACAGTACTCCAGGTGGGGCCTCACCAAGGCAGAGTAGAGGGGGAGGATGACCTCCCTCGACCTGCTGGCCACACTCTTCTTGATGCACCCCAGGATGCCATTGGCCTTCTTGGCCACCAGGGCACATTGCTGGCTCATGGTCATCCTGTTGTCCACCAGGACTCCCAGGTCCCTTTTCTCAGAGCTGCTCTCCAACAGGTCAGCTCCCAACCTGTCCTGGTGCAGGGGGTTATTCCTCCCCAGGTGCAGCACCCTACACTTGCCCTTATTGAATTTCATGAGGTTCCTCTCCGCCCAGCTCTCCAGCCTGTCCAGGTCTCTCTGGATGGCGGCACAGCCTTCCGGGGTGTCAGCCACCCCTCCCAGCTTTGTGTCGTCAGCAAACTTGCTGAGGGTGCACTCTACCCCCTCATCCAGGTCATTGATGAATATATTGAAAAGCACTGGGCCCAGTACTGACCCTTGGGGAACACCGCTCATCACTGACCTCCAGCTAGACTCTGTGCCCCTAATCACAACCCTCTGGGCTCTGTCCTTCATCATCCTGTATTATAACTTGAAGCTGACGCCGCTCAAGACTTAACACTGGAATTACGCTGTTTGATTCTTCCTGAAGTTAATATTCAATTTATGGTGCATTGTCATTGCTGGATTTTAGTTACCAGCTCTTGCAGTCTTCCTCTACAGTCATGCACGGATTTGCATCTTCTTTAAAATCTGCCTTCCAAGGCTACTGATTATAGAAATACTTAAGACTTTCGGTCTCACTGTAAAAAAGGTGAATTTCCCGCTCTCTCAGTTGCAGAGAAAAGCTTAAACGCATGATTCCTGAAGGCTTTGAAACTAGATAAAATTAAAGAAAAAAGATGTAGGAATCTTTAAGCTCTCCTGATATAAGCACTGCCATAATTTCTGAATAGTTTGAAGTGGCAACTCATGGTATGTTGATTGAGTCCATATAATATTCATTTGTTAAATATCTCTCTGGGTGTTTAGCTGTGTTTTTGTTCACTGCCAGCTTCAAGATGTAAAATGAATGACTCCAGGCTCTGGATGTTTTTTTCCCATTGATGACAGTATATTCAAACATAGACAAAAATATTACTAACAAAAAGCTTCTTTTTTTCTTTACAGATAATGCCTCTAGGTACATGGGTAACGTTTTTGCTGTCCTTATATTTTCTGCATAATATCTTTAACTGTAATTAGTAAGCTGCTTAACTCTACTTTGCATTCTTTCTTGAAAGATGCTAACCAAAAGGAGTTGCCAGTGTAATCTGCCCAGCTTCATGTCTGTCCTCTGTGTCAAGAAAGTCTTATGTCATAACTGTTCTTGAAATACAGTTGAAGCCTATCTGGATTTTCCGGTTAGTCATTCGCACTTACGGTGAGCACTAGGAAATCCAGCTGCCCTGAGAACTCTACAAGGCTGCAATCAGAGAGGGTCAACCCTCAGATAGACCCAATGGGCCGTTTTAAAGACTTCCTCTGTAATTTTGTTAATAAAAGGTTTGCTAACTTTGAAATAATGAGAAAAAAAATGTAGCTTCAAAAGACATTGACAAACCTAACTAAACTCACGCAAAACCCTCTTAGTTTTGCTAAACTGTAGTTCAGGATCTTGACGGCTGCTCTTGTCACAAGTTCTGATGTAACGCTTTTTGGAAATTTTCTCTTTGGGAGAGAAATCAAAAAGTTTTATCAAATGCAATGAACTTACAAATATCAAGGTGCAATATGAATTCTAAATTAGTTTAATTTAGCAGCACCTTTTTGTTAGTTGTTTTTTGACTCCCATTAATATGCCATCGTTAATTTGATTTTTATGCAAGCAAATGTTCCTTTTAAAAAAAAAAAAAAAAAAAAGTGGTTGTTTCTATGTAGCTGTATGAGTGCAAATGTGGTAATGCAGTAATACAGCTATCCTGCTTTTAATGCAAAGTCTCTAGACAATACTTCACTACAGGGTGTAGACATGCTGTTAAAGGATCATGTTTCCATAAAACAACAGAAGCTTAAGTTAGAACATTAGGTTTGCTAAAACATGTTTGCTTTCACATCTTAATCTTGTTTTCATTGGATACAATCAAATACTTTATCATTCAAATAACAAAGTGTGTCAGCAAGTAATTGTATCTGCAAATTTCAGGCCATAATTACGTGAGCATATGCAAAATTACGGGTAAGGAAAGGGTAACGCAGTTAAGACGAGACTGAAAATGGGGCTTATTACATATACATGCTTTTTGGAACAGAGAAGGAGAGGCAACACTTTCCCTGGAAAGGAAGAAGTCAGTATGGTGTTGGCATTGCTCTTTAATATGCTTTGTCAGTACAAAGGACTACTTTTGAAAAATAATTTTAATCCCTTTCCAATTAAAGTTTTCGTTTTGGGACAGTGACAGAAATGATTTGAGAACAAATTGAGAAATAAGAGCTGTAATGATATTAAGGCTTTTCTTCTGCTTAGAAATTAATGTTTAACAGCTGAAGTGAAGAGGCTGGAAAACAAGTAGAACAAAACCTCAAAAGCAAGAAAATAATCTTACCTCTCATTAGTATTCAAGCAGATCTACAGCATAAGACCTTTGTCACACAGCTGTTTATGGGAATAGTGAGTTAGTAGCAGACCCTTCGCATGCTCCTGCAGCAGAGTAGGAAGGTAGATTTTGGGGGATGCTCCGAAAATGCAAATAGGAATAAAACCATCTTTTCCCTCACATTTTGGAATGTACATTTCTGATTTGAAAAAAAAAAAAATCTGGTGTTTTATTTTTAGGGTGAAAGGGATCAATTTTCTAAACACAAACACCCCTTTCTTCCCTCAGTCTTCTCTCGACTGTAAGCCCCTGACAAAAGCTGAGCTGCATTTCAAGGTAAAGGGAAGGGGATGCCGTTCCCCATGGGTCTGGTCAGTGCTGCCTTGGAGAGGGTCGGAGGGGCCATTTCAGAGGGATGGGAAGCTGCTTTGCCCTCAAGCCTCCACACACCAACTCCACATTGCTCCTAGCCGGGAGCCAGCACAGAGCTGAAATCTCTTAGCTCCGATTCCATGCTCAGTAGCTCTGGGTGGTCAGTTTGGATCTATTTTTAGGCTATGAATAAGGATTACGTGTTTCATCTGTCTACACCTTTTGTGTAACACCAGACTTCTTTCCCCGTTTACAGTCTGAGCTGACTGGGAAACTCGAATGGAAAAGCTTTCTGAAATCTGTGGTTTCTTAACATCAGAATAGTAAGGTTTGGTTTAGGTTGCAAGGCAGTCTGACACAGAAGGCTCGCTTATTGCAGAATAAGTCTCTAGAGTTTACATTTATTTGCATGCCACATTCCTTAGAGCAAATAAAAAGTGCGAGTTTTGAAATGGTTTAGATGGAATTTTTCCCAAACCTCAACAAAATCTGTGATCCCATTGTTCGTAACTCACTTTGTTAAATTCCATACTTGGACTATGTGCAACGATGATCGCTGCTGCGCTTCTCAGCTCTGCTAAGTTTACTTACGTAGCCTATTCTGTCAAACATGGTTTTTCCCATCCTGGCTTGTTAGTGCAGTAAACAGTTTCCACCGTTAAGGCAAACTGTTTTTTAAAGGGTTATCTGTCGTGACAGCCTCAATCTACCTGTTTCTCTGGTGAAACATCAAAAAAATAGTCTTTGTATTTGAGGGTGTGTTTTACGTTTTGCACTGCACAAAAATGATGTATTTATTGTGATTCCGGTGTAGTACATTTTGACTTCCATCTGATTCTGTGATGATATTTACCCTGATTCTCTGCTGTGCTACTTCGTGCTGCTTTAGCAAGAGCTGCTGGCTTGTGCTTTTCACCTCCAGGAGCCATTCCTCTGTTACTCCTCCCTTACGAATGCATCCTGAGATTGGAGCCTGTTAGAGAAAGCGCAGTGCAAACATACAGAGAGAGGCACTGCTTGGCCTGAAAAGTTGCAGTCTAAAAATGAGGTTGATGATGTCTAGACAAGACTGTAAGTATTTAGTACCTTTATAGTGCTTTGCATCTTCAAAGCACTCTGCAAACATTAACTGATTAACATAACTGCGCCATCTGTTTTGATGTTTACATTTTGTGCAGGCAAAATTCCTGCTTTTCTTTATTACCTCTTGCAGGTATGTGGCTGTCATTATTATGGCCCTTCAGAGGATGGTGAAGTCAGGTCCACGCACGTCTACCGTAACATTTTGCCTTAAAACTCAAGCCAGTGCCATTAGGGCCCCCCCTCCTCTGACCTGGCTACACCGGTTGGCATTATTTCCCTCTGAAATTTCAGCTTCTGTTCTCTAGAAATTGTTGTTCCCATGGCTGCCGGAGGCTGCTGCCTCTCTCGTCGCTTTGCTGCTCAACTTTAACTGTTTTCTCCCTGTCTGCAGACAGGCAGGGATGCATCCAGCAGCGCAGGAACTGCTGCGTGGAATGCTTCCAGGTAGGGAGCTGAAATATCGGCTCTGGCAGAGGAAGCGGTAGAAACCATAAAGACAGTGAAAAGAAGGGGATGATCTGCCTTTACTTGGCTTTTGGCAAAAGGTTGTCTTTCTCTACAACTTCATGAATGGCTACCAAAAATGTAATTTTCTTTCTTCTTTTTCCAACTTGATAATGGAGATTTTGTGTGATTGAGGGGTTGCACTGATTGAACCAGTGTTAATTTTCCATTTCAGTTTAAATGTTTTCCTAAAGATGAAGGCAAAGTCTGTCTTAAGACTGATTTGAACCAAAACACTAGTAGCATTGACAGCCATCAGAGCTGCAAAAAAATAACCCCAAACCAAAACACGCTCTGCATTTATGTCTTATTTTTCATTTATTTTCAACTCCATCCCATTTCGATGTTTCGCTGCTTGAGTGGTGTTTCAGGTAGATCGCACAGCCTAAAAGGACCTTTACTTTCAGGTTATTGCAACTTTGTTTTGCGGAAGAGCTGTAAAGAAACAGTGCTCCGCTCCCAGTGGGGAGAGGGCTCTGTTGTGGTTCAGGGAAAACTGCAGAGATGCTCCATGGGAGAAGTGGATGGTGAGAGATGTGTAGCGAGGCCGTGCGCTGGCAGACTTCTGCGTCAGTAAAGGAGTCATGGTTCAAAATCTCAGATTAAGCTCAGATTAAATGGTGCCGTGCCATCTTGTGGGAATGGGCCGTGAGCGGGGGGAGACGTGGCGGCTGCTCAGCGGCGGGGAAAGGCCTGCTGTAGGTGCACCTCATGTCTGAGCTGCTCTGCGCAGAGAGGCAGACGTCACGCACGGACCTGGAAGAAGCGCCCTCACAAACTCCACGTCTGGCATAGTTCACACCGTGGTTTTTAAGTGTGACCTCGAGGCATTTGCAAGGAATATCTTTTGTAAAGACCACAGTGAATGTGCAAGAGACGCACACAGACATATTTGCAATTAATAAACCAACAAACCTGGAACATTAGGATATAAATATGGCAAAAAGGCAGACTTGGACAGACCTAGATGACGGGTATGGCTTTCCTTCACACTGAATATTTTTGCAACATTTTTTTGTTTGTTTGCATACTGGCTTCTGGTACAGACATTTTGCTGTGCGTGCAGGCTAGGATACGGCAGTGGGAACAAAGGTCTGACTAAATGGAAGCCTCCTTTGCCAGACTGCGGTGTCAGAAAAGCTGGTGTCAAATGCCACCAGGCTCTGACTGGAAGCCATTACAGAAAGGTTGAACGTTTCATGATGTGGAATTAGTTTAGAAAAGAACTATGTCCTGTAGCATCCCTGGGGTGAGGTGAGACAGCCGCAGTTATTATTTCCCTCAAAAAGAGCCTCTCACTTGCCAGAGCAAGGCTGGAAGGAGCCAGACACGGTCCTGAGCAACCAGCTCTGGGTGGCCCTTCCTGAGCAGAGGGGTTGGATGAGATGACCTCCAGAGGTCTCTTCCAACCTCAACCCTTCTGTGAGCCTGTGATTCAGAGCCTTCCTCCTATTCCCTCCTAAAGAATTCCTCCTGCTGGTTTGGTTTCTTGCGTGTATAGGCTGTAGGTTACTCTGGGAAGGAAGAATATGAAGACAGAGAATTGCGGACGTCGTCACAAAGTTATGTGCAGCCAGTTCTGCAAGATGGAGGAGTGCCTCCTACAAACTGCTGAGCGTTGTTCACTCAGCTGGAAGGAATTATGCTGAGAGCACACAGACTCCGTAGGCTATGGCTTTATAGAGAGAATCCCACAGCAAGCAGAGTGAATTTTGCATCTGGCGTAACTCGATAGAGAGGAATTGGAGGCCTGTCTTCCCTGTGACTGCCCTTACTAGTCCAAACATTTTTGTCCCTCCAGAACAGAACATACTCGATGGCATTTCTTTATTCTGTGAAGGAAAATGTTTCCTATAATCAGTGTGGATATTTCAGTCATCTTAGATGTGGATCTTCCAGCTCTTTACCTCCTTACTGACCCATATCGTACCTACCTTTTTAAACTTAGTGTCTCCTCCGCCCTTAATATTTGGGGGATAAAACTGCAGTATCAGTGTCTTCAGGTAGGCTGTAATTAGGTCCCACATGAGGAGGGAGGGGAGAAAAATCAGATTCTTAGTCAATTTACAAGAAGTTCTCGTTTATTCTATGAAGTAATGGTGACAGGCTATTGATGGCCTAACATCTCCCATGAAGAAAAAAGGAGGTCTCTCTTACTGCAGCAACGTGATGAAGTTTCTGAAAGTCCGTATGGGATGAAAAGTATTTGTATGTAGGCACAGAGGGAAGCACTGTGAAAGCATCTAATTGCAACACTCCCTGCTGACTGTTTTTAATGTGTCTTGGTTTTATTAACCATTCTTAATAAGAAGCTAGACTTTCACTTAGGCAAAAAATATAATAGAAACAGCAGTTTCAGTTCTCAGATTATTGAGGAGCATGCAGTTGGGGAAACCTGTCTGGATGCAGAAAACTAGGTGAATTCAATCCATCTGTGAAAAATGGTAATAAATTGGTTTTGCGGTCCTCCATTAACTGACTTGCCTTTTGTAACTGCATGTTTGTGCACGTGCATGTGTACGATGGCTCTGTAACATCTTGAAGTGTTGGTTTCATGTGTTATATTATGCATTGCATATGAGGGATAACATTTGCGTGACAAACTGCGGATCCATATGGTATGGTGTTTTAACATCCTATACTTTTAGGTGTTTTCAAGGAACTGTGTCTGAGGAGGTGAAGAGGGAATCTGCTGGTGACTTCTCACCACAAGTGACTTTTCTTGAAAATGCTACCATCAAACACAAAATGGTCGTGGTTCAGAACGCAATATAACTTAACTTTGTATATTGATATATGGCAGCCATACATCATTTCTCCCACTATAGAGATTCATAGCTTTGCAGAGAAAGAGACGCACTTTCTTCTAGCATGGGAAGAATCCAGATTTACAAGTCTTTAATGATGCGACATTTCTGGTTGGAGAGATGTTACTGCCGATTGTTATTAGCCATTTTAGTAACTCCTCCTGACCTCTTCACAGTTATAGCCTGACTCTGGCCAAGTCTGTGGTAACCTAAAGCTGTGGCTTTACTAAGGATAGTAACTAGTAATGAAATAATTTTATGCTCTTTAGTGCTTAGCTCAAAAAATTTTTAGGGGCATGCGTGAAGCAATATGTAGTACTATACAGATTTATCAGCTCTCACTTTAAACAACTTTTAAAATGCATTCTTGGCTTTGTCTTTGTAATTAATGTTTCCATCCCCATTTGTGGCTCGGAAACCTTTATACTGGGCTACACGATGACTTATTTGTTCTACACAAATCTCATCGTTCACTTCTCACAACAGGCTAAATATTTCGCTTAAGGTAATTACCTGACTTCAAAGCAACTTTCACAGAAAAGTAATAATATCAAAAAGAGACTATATGCTATAAATAGCGTATAAAATTCCACATTAAAGATGTGTGTATATTACAGGAATCTTCACAGCAGTGTGAAATACAATTAGGACCTTCTTCTGAGGCATAAAATTCTCAGTAATACGTGCTAATCTTATTTGCTTGGAATGAGGTGGGAATATACCTATCAAGACATCTTTTGAAATATTTGAATTCTTTACATCTGAGTTTCTAGTCATACTTGTCTGACTTGATATTTTCTTCCTTGCCATTTTTCCATCCTGCAAGGTTTATTTGTGAATACGCTTTCTCCTCTAGACAGGCAAAATCAGAAGCATGAACTTTCAGTAGGACAATTAGGATTTTAGTGGGACATAAAATGCTTTTTAAGAAAAGAGGAAGAAGAAGTAAAATAGGCAAGTTCACACGTGATTAAGCTATGTGCTCCTCACGGGGTGTGTTGACTGCCTGAGAGGTCCCCTTGTAGCTGAAGGCAAGTCAGGTCCTTCGAAGTAGTGCCATTACTGTTAAGGCCCATTGTCTGCAGCGTCTCGTTCTTCCTACACATAGAAGTCTGCTGGAAAAGAATATTTTTGATTAACATACAGCTTTTCTGAGGAAAACGTGTTCTGCTTATGTCCTCGTTTCCCTCTTTTTTCCCCACCCCACAACTGAAGTATTTGTCCAGAGTACATCTGCAGAAATAATGCTTTAATGGAAGGTATTGATTTGGTGCATAAGGGTTAATGCATTTACCTCAGGATTACTGTAGGAATGGTCTGCTCCCAATGCTGGCTGTGCAAGCAGTTTGAGAATAAGGCAAAGTATTGGTTTTGTCTGGAATGGGAACATTCCTGGTCTCTGATCTCTGGAATTTAAAGCAGCGCTTTTTGCTTGGAAGGTATCGTTACTATTAACGTTGTACAGATGGACAAACTGAGGCAGCGAGGGCCAGGGACTCATCCAGCACATTACTGCTGTAGGGAGGAAGGGACCGAGCTGTCCTGTCCCTTCAGTTTCCTGCTGGACCCATGGCTGCCGTGTCTGATTCGGCTGACTGAACGGAAGACAGTTTGAAGTTGTGTATCATGACTTCCAAAATGTAGTCACGCGGTGGAATACTGGTTTTGTAAACTCGCCGTTGTTTCAGTGGGAGAGACAGAGTTTGGGAGAAGCTTGTATGTAGATGACAATTAAAACCAGAAGTTTACACCTGTCTTGTGATTTATTACAGGACTTGTAGTAACCTAGAGCAAAACCGAAAACAAGTTACCTGAATTACTGTTTTACATTAGTACCCGGTTCATTTTCATCTTTATATTGCTGTGCAGGCTTTTGCTCTTCTGGTAGGGGGTAAACGGTTCTGAAATGTTCCTCAAGCTGTGCTTGCCACTGCCAGTTGCCATTGGTAGTCATCTTTGTATCTTGCTGCTAAAATAAATAAAGGCAAAATACACTCACAGTTTTCCTAATAATATGCTCTGTGTAAGTAGTAGTTCCAGGTGTCAGTAGTGGTACATGTAGGTGAGGGGGAGAGTGGCCTCGCTCCAGTGGTGTCTCTGATATGAAATATTCTAAAAGCTCTATGAAATATCCTTCTCTTGAAAAAAGGATTTGCAGTCTAAAGGTCTGACACATTGACGGTAAAAACTCCTGGAAATCTGGAAGCTTCCAGGGGGGACTGGGCTGATTTCCTCCCTGCATTGCTTGCAGATGTGGTGAGCTCTGGGGACCTGTGTTTGCAGGGCTCCCCGAGATCTCACCTGGGCACCTCGCCTGGGGGGCTGCGTCAGAGGAGGAGGGCTCACAAGCTTGGGGGTCTCCAGTACTTTTGGGTCACCCCAGAAGCCTTGAAAGCTAGCCAAGGGAGGTGATTATGGAAACAGGCTTCTCCGCATTATGCCTGCCCTGTGAAGAGTCAAGAAAGAATTTATTTTGAAAACTCCAAACCCTGTCACAAACCCCTGTCACAAACACTAGTGCTTCCAGAAACCTACTCCTTGCACCACCAAAGAGAGAGTTTTTAAAATTTGGGATGACTCAAAAAAGGGGGTGGTGGTATTTGTTTTGGTTTTTTTTTTTAAAGTTTTTTTTTTTTAAGGTTTTTTTTTAATAGAAAATTGAATTCTAGAACTGAATGGAACTGAACTTAATTTTTAGATCAGGAAAGTATATCCTCACTTATTATGTGGTGTCACAAAATACTATTTTCACGCTGCCCCTTATTCCAATTGACCAGACATATGAATTTAATATGGGACCATTATTTTAACTTCAAAAAAATTTCCTTAAATCTGGTGCCAGCAAGCTTAAGATGCAGGGGGACCTTTGCAAATAAATTGTTTTTATTATTTAACTGAAGGAAAGCAAGATGATTGGGACCGTTCAGGACATGTGTGTTTTCAAGTTCCTCCTAAATTTTTTCCTTCTGACTTAACGGAACAAAATCAGGAAAAAGAAGTAATAGGTTGGTATCATACAGACATAATAAATCAGGTCCCATAGCTGTTTTAATTTAGACAGCTTCTTCTGTCTCTGCATCACCGTTGCATTGTTTATGCGGGGAAGAAGAACACAGTAATAAACAAACAAACACAAAGACTTAGGGCTGGTGACCGCCTGTGTATCACTTAGCAACATCAATATTTTTGTGCACAAATAAAGGTCTCTGCTGCAAGTATGTGTGTGTGTGAGTGTCTGTGTGTGCGTGCGTGTGTGTGCGTGTGCCTCTGTAGCGCTGACCTTGTATGCAGAAGGATCAGTTTGTCGGTGATTGGTCACTCCTTAATTTGGATGTCTAGACATTTCAGTCCGCGCGAGCGAAAGGCAGACATCTAAAGACGTGAGAAGAGATTCTAAGGGACACCAGGGCCTTAAAATAATACCCCGGCAAACTGCAGATGTATTCTGTTCATTTTAAAAATACATGGTGTAAGCGATTGAATGGAACACATGACTGAAGGCTTTATTTTTTATTATCACTATTAATTAATATGCTGCTTGGATGTTTTCATGGCCGCGATATAAATAGGAAAAGCTTCCTTAAAGATTATCTGTTGAGTGTGAGAGTGTTAATATAATGATTGGTCGGCTGCCTTTGTGGGAATGTGTTTTCTTAATTTGCTGAGAACCAGAATCTTTAGCAAATAAATGAACTATGTTTAAATCAACTACCAAATCTTCATTTATAATGTTAAAACTATGGTCAGGAATGTCATCTCACAGAATGTCCGGATGAATAGGAGATTACTGTTCACCATCCGCATTTTATTCAAAACCTCTCTGTGTGTGAGGAAATGTGTTTAAACCCACACATAAGAAGGGTTCAGTTCTGCCAAATGCTGAGAACCCTCAACTCCCACCGATGCCATTGGGCATGTCAGTGTTTCCAGGGCATTTATAATGGCACAAAGTTTTAGCCACACTTTATATATTTCTGCAAATGGGGCAAATGATCACCCAGTTATCATTTGCATACATGGCAGTGTTTGGGATATAATGAGGTAGACTTTACTTTTTGGAAAAAAATGTTTAAATTGAGGAAGCTGTATCTATTACCTTAGGAATATTTTTCTGTAATAATATGATCTGGAATGCGACAGGGCTTGAAGGAGCTATTAATATCCTTTGGAGATCTATTTTAGTTTTCTTTGTTTTTAATCCTTTCAGT
Source organism: Rhinoptilus africanus (assembly GCA_013400135.1). Classification (NCBI taxonomy): domain Eukaryota; kingdom Metazoa; phylum Chordata; class Aves; order Charadriiformes; family Glareolidae; genus Rhinoptilus; species Rhinoptilus africanus. The sequence goes on from VXBO01009751.1 coordinate 352,407, forward strand.
CATAAATCCCAGAAAACAGCAACTGGTGCTTGAAGAGCAACCAGCATTCAGAAGCAGACACTGCAGCACCGCAGCAACGAATTCTTTTGAAAATAATCTGAAATAATTTGATTTCAGTACTGGCGTGCTCTCTCTGGTATCAGAGTATTCCCATGTGGTAATAACTACACCAGCATCACAGAGAAACTTCGATACTACTGTAGATGTGTGTGCGTGACAGGCTGTGCTGGTATAAACTGTTTAGGTAAGAATCACACCTGTAACCGAATCAAGTGTAGTTGCGCAGAAACAATGGATCTTAGAGCTAGTCTGTACTGGGAGGATTCCCAGTATAGCGTTAGCAGAGTGGTCACCCAGCTGTAGCTGTATTGATGTGACACTCACACCCCCAAATCTGTGAGAGCAATTCATTTCAGCATGATAGTCAATTTATTTTCACGGAAGTATTTGCTTTAGTTCTGGGAGGAAATTGCACATCTAGGATAGCTTCACGTTGTCTCTCCTACAAGATTGCCCTGTTCCTTTCCATTTTTCCTTTTCTTGCCTTTCCTAATGTTTGGCTCAAATACTAACAGTAGACTGCATTACCTCCTGAATTCTTTATCAGATGAAGAGTTGCCTTCCCTAGGGAAACATCCCTAGATTTGTGTGGATGTGGTGGCAGAGAAAGAACCCACACAGACATGTGATGGCAAAGCACTAACACTGACAGGTCTCTTGATATTGCAAGTACTGTCCCCTCTGGTAAATCTGTCCCATTTTTAGAGGCAGGCACAATTACTGTATATTCCTTCCCCTGTCTCTTCAGCAAAGTTTGTCTCCATGCAAATATTAAAATACATTCAGACCCTAAACCTAGTCTAACTTGCATTGCTGATGGAGCTTCTGCTGGAGCACCAAGAGGGCATTTAAAAACAGGGACGAAAGTGTAGTTTTTTTAGAAAACGCTCTTAAAACAGTCTCATAGGGCAAACAGTACTTCAGAAATTATTCACTATGTAAAATAAACAGCAGTGGGGTTCTCCATCAGTGGCTTGCCCTTTTTTATGTGGTAGTATGATAAAACGTTTTATTTGCAGTATTGCCTGCTAGTTCTTGCAATTTTATTGCATATTCCACAGTCTTCTGCGAGTTTCAACTCTGAGGTTCTAGTGATTATCTGAGAATCTCAGCTTTAATCGTAACATATAACGACAAGGAAATTAATGCAAAAAATCCTTCAGTGAGACGTTATGGAAAAAGACATTAAGCAAAACTGATTCGTCCCACACTTGTTCTCTTATCAATTTAATGCCCACTCTCACAACCCCCATGCTTTTAAGCTCAAAGAAATGCATGCCCGAGAAGTGACCTGGCCAGTGTCAGTTGTGTGCACCTGGAGGACAAGGGACATCACCCACTATGTTCTCAACACGTCGCTTGACTTCTGCACCTGCGATGCCCTATTTTAGGGGTAGATCTTCTCTAGCCTTTGGCAGTCAAGCACGTTATTATGGTGTGGGCTTTCGCTTCCGAATCTTGCTTACCTCAGCCTAGGTGAATCTTAGGTTGCTGCTTGTTTCCTGGGTTTGCCTGCTGTGGGTGTCTTTATGGCTACAGTCAGCTTCCCTGTTGGGAGAACAGGAACATCACATATGGCATGGTGCAACCTCGCTGCTATCCTCCTGTGAGGGCACAGGTCTGCGAATCCACGCGGCTTCCTGGTCCTGATGCAAATACCACATTCCTCAGTGCTTACCTGTTTGATTGCTGTCAGTCGTGTCCATAGTGATCAAAATGTTTCGGGGGGTTTTTTTGTAGGTTTGCTCTATTGCCTTTCCTGGTGCTTTTACTGACAGACATCTCTGTCCGTATATTCTTCAGACCAATCTTAGTATTTCTGCTACAAATGCTACAAAAGAGTAAAACCAGGATTCTAGTGGGAAGTATGTTAAACTGTGACTTAAAGAAGAACAAATTAAGATATTCAGTTGAAAAATAAATTGTATCTGATGTTTTTGTAATGCCGTGATTTTGTATCTGACTGTCATTTGGGTTTGGCATATCAATAACTTGGGTTGCCAGTATTACAGCTAAAATGAGCCAACTAGGACATTTTAAAACATTACATTTTCTTGTAGTCTAGACATAGTTTCACAAACAGGCCAGCCATGGCTAAGGGTCTCTGTAGGTCCAACACAATTCAGATGCTGCTACTTTTGGGACAATCTCAGACCTCACTGGCCCTGAAAAAAATATATGAAACTTACTCATTTATTGGCCATATTGGCAAAACTGTTTGAGCGGTTCCTGCCTCGTGCAGTCACTTTCCTCCCATTCTCGTGCTGCCTCCTGCGCTTTGCTGCCGCTCAAGAATTGCTTATCATTTTTCTGATCCGGTTTGCTGTGTGGCTGCTGTAAGGTTTCTACCACTACAGCAGAATGGGTATGGCAAGATAGGGAAAACCTAGAAGCTGTTCACCAGTCTGTCCTGGGATTTTCTTATTTACATCCCTGGGTGCATTACATCAAGAAGGAAGTACTGAGTGAGTACCCAGCACCCTTAATGCAATATCCTAATATTCATAAGCTTCCATTAAGGTCACTTGGTTTTGAATCTTCGGAGGCATACTGCTAGACATTATTCTGCCCTCTGAGATGCTAGTGCTGAGATGTGAACTGATGGAAATTCAAACAAATTGTATTTTTGAATGCTCTCCGTGGTTTTATGTACAATTAGACTAGACATATTATGTAGCTTGGTTAACCTAGGCATGTGACTGAGCTATTGTATAACTGGTGAGCTTTAACATTTGTAGGTTCCCATTTGTTAAAATCAAATTTTATGCTAGCAGACACTTAACTTTTGCATGCATTTAGTAAATATATAATGTGTTCCCGTATCAGGTCCTTTGACAAGGTATTATCTAAATGAGCTCCACAGAATTTTTTTTAATTCCAGTTCCTCCTCATTTTATTTTTTTTGCTTAATTCTTGTCTGTGGTGTTCCCAGCAGTGCAGTGGCCAGGATTTGATTTCTGTCAGAAATGATACTGCTTCAGTCTCGTCTCTGTAAGTCTCCGCAGGGAGGTCAGAGGGTGGTTATCCTCCGGCTGGGCTGGACCTGGTCCAGCATTCGATGAGAATGCAAATCCCCTTGAAAGCAGATACCTTCTCTGCAGCAATACCGCCTTTATGCCGTGTGTGTGTTTCAGGAAGCTTATGATAAGTTTGTATTTGCATTGAAATACTGTTATTTTTTTAAAGGTACCCAATCTTTGGCTCTTCTGAAAGCTTGTTCCCAATTCTTTCCTTTTTAACAAGAGGGAGAAAAGGGAGTAAATACAACATGACTCAGGGCCTTGCCGCAGCAGTGTGGGAGATGGCTGTTAGTATTTTGCTGGGACAGAAGTTTGATTGTGAAGGCTTCTTGCTGTAGTTCAGCAGGTTAATTTCTGTGATTGTGCCATTCCACATCTTCCTTGTTTTCTAAGGCACAGCGTGGCAGCGTGAGCTTAAGCCAGCTGGGCTTCCCGGCGTATCCTTGTGGTCCAGGTGCAGAGCCTTTGGCCTGGAGGCCTCATTGGAATGGGCGCGGCGGCTTTTGGAAAGCCTAAAGCAGCTTTTGTGGCACAAGCTGCCTCCCTCCTCCGTGCCACGCAGGGCCAGCAGCGCGGCCCGCGGNGCGCACCAGCCCCTCTGTTGATCCCACTGTTGTCACTCCCTTAACAACCGTCGCCACGTCGCGCCTTCGCGTCCTGCCGGCCTCCCTTCTCCCACCCCCACCCCCCCCCCCCCCCCCCCCCCGCCCGCCCGCCGCGTTTTCCCCAAAACCAAC
>VXBO01009751.1:358472-392609 GCA_013400135.1 Rhinoptilus africanus
TTTTTTTTTTTTTTTTTTTTTAACAGGAGGGGGAAGGTTTCAACCACTCTTAACTTCTTCTGATTGTGTGTATTGATGTAGCTTTCAGAGAGGTTACCGAACAAGACAGATCTTTGAACATGACAGATCTGTAGATTTGTTACTACATATTCAGGAAATGCAAAGTACTGAGTTCTTTTAAGGCTCAACGTTTGCTTGGATGCTAAAGACTTCTGAAAGCGTGGCCCGCTGCGTGAAAATACTGTGCATCATTTAAAACCAAATGGAAATAAATAATGAGATGGCATTCCAGGTAGCTGAGAAGATATTACGGCGTTCTGCATGGCTTGAGAGGAAGGACAGACAAGGAATGAGGGTTGTATATTGAAGGCATCGTGCTTATGGCTTCTCCAGAAGTCAGGCTTTTACCACCATGTAGACACAGCCTTGGGTTTTCTTGGCTTTGCCAGTTGCCTTCTGCTGGTGCTCAGGAGAGCGGGTTCATCTCGCTGTGCCTATTTCTCTGCTTACCCTTTGTCTTTTACATCCACTGAAACGTTAATTAGTTACGGTTGCATGATGTGCGTGGGCTGCATGTGGCACCGTGGGGACGTGTAGGTGCTGTGCTGCTGTGTGCAGCGGCACCCGTGTGGGGGTTTCCTTGCTTTGATGCACTGAATTGGAAAAACTTTTTCAGCTCTGCATGTGGCTGTGTGGGTTCTGTGTATGTAGAGAGTTATTGTAATAGTCACCTTATCTCACAGCTGAAGGACTGCATCAGACAACTGTTAGAGGGCTGGGTTATTTGGGATACTGGCGGCTGACGTTCTCTGTTGGTTTGCAGTTCTTCAGCCTGAAAACTTAGCCAGTTTCTGTTCTGCTTGATCGGATTTACGTCCAAGATATTTTCACTGTTATTCAGAAGAAGTCATTTTCAGGGTAAAAATAAATCTACCTTTCCCTTTCCCCTTCACATTTCTGAGGACGCTGATTTGTTAATGATCCAGATGATGGACGATGCCTCTAATATTGAGATGATGGTGTACTTACCAGAACCTGATTGCGTTCATGCTGAGGGACCATATAACATGCAGAAACCAAGACTGTAAAGCCACCTCACATGAAGAATTATTTCTAGGACATAAGAATAAGTAGGTTTTGTGCAGAATTTTTCAACAATTACAGTAGTAAATAAAGTGCTTTTACAGAAAAAATAACTATCATGGCCTATCTCATGGCCAGTGGAAAATGGAGATATGAGGTTTGGACTGATTTGTGACAGAGGTACAGGAAAGAATGGAGGAGACTAGATTGCTTCCAAGCCTCTGTAGATTTTCTATCCATTGCCATACTGGTTGGATCATGTTGCTTCCCACCTAATATTTTTGTCCCTGGTAAGCCTTGAGTTCGAACTGGTGATGGCTTGTCATGCCCTAGTGTCACTAGCATGTTTGTTTGAGAGGAGGGAACCCACAAAAATGAATGAAGAAATGTTATCTTGAGCCATTCTTAAATGTCAGTGCTCATTCTTAGTTGAGCTTGCTTTAACTTGCCTTAGTCCTTCTTTTGTGTGGTGAAAAGAGTATTTAAGTATATTGAATTTCATGCTGTTTGCTTTAGAGATACACATTAAGACATGGTGAGGAGTAAATGTAAGTATACTATGCTATTCTGTCTCCGTAACTGGTATTATTATTTAGTTGCCACCTTAATCTCCATTCTTTCCAATTTCTCGTCTTTCAGTTGTAGAGAACTTTTAATGTCCATGTCATCTAGCCTGTGTGGCAACCAAAAAACCCAGTTTGCCCAGTAAACTGCTAGTATCGGTGATGGTCTTCAATACCAGGGTCAAAAAGGCTTAAGCACAAAACTTGGGGGTGGTTTATTTTTGTGCAGTACATGCTATTTAGATTAGTGCAGAGATTCTGGAAACCTTTCTTTCTTAATTTTGTTAATATACTTGCTTTCAATGTAATCTCATCTTGCATCCATCTGAAGCACAATACTGACTAATCTTTTCATTTGTTTAACCTGTTTACTAAACCCCCAGTTTCCCAGAGCGCCGCGGGTAACACATGAAGGCGACTCAGGTACAGTTTAAGAATATAGAGCAGCCTGGAATAAAGGGCTCAAGAGTAGCGAGTAGGAGTTATTTACAGCAATTTAAGCTAATCTGTCTAACTGTGTGTGGAAGCTGAACAGAGAGCCCTTGCGTGAGGGGGCAGCGATATTCAGCACAGGAGCTATGAGCGAGCTCTGCAAGAAGAGATCTAATACGCCTTTCCTCTGGTGGCCTTCCTTTTGAAGCAGATGCCACTAAGATACAAAACACCAACCATGTGAAATTCCCTGAAAGCTCTCACATAGTTTTACACATCATAAAGAGGCAAGGGCTTGCACCTCTTCTCTTCCTTCATAGACAACGTTCATCTTTTTTTTTTTTTTAATAGCTTTAGATTTCTGCTCAAGATTTACGATGTTCCAATAACCATGTTAGAGTGTAGACTCAACTTGAGGACCTGTATTTTAAGTCATTTACAGGTATCTCAAAATTGACTTTTGAGGATGAGAATGCTCTTCCCATATCCAGAAATAAATTACTTCTGGAAAGGGAGATAAACATCTATTTGGCTGTTTTAAGCCACTGAGCTTAATAGTATGTCTTTCCCCTGCAGAATTTTTTTTGACGATTTTTTTGAGCTCACGTTACTCAGAGACTTAGTTCTCTCAACAAGGGGGAACAAGAAACTTTGACATTTGTAAAAGATAGGGTTATGAAATAATAAAAACATGGGGTTTTAAAGAATTTTACTCAGTTACAATTACTGTTCATTTCCTAGTTTCAGAAACCTCCTGCTTTGTTTCCTATTGCTGCTTTTATATGTATGGATGATTTTACAACACAGGGTGAAGGCATTAAGCAATGTTTATGTGCTTTTACATTTTTGTTAGTATTTTAATTATCATCACTTTCTCTAATCAGACCATGCCATTAACATTTATCCTGTTTCAAGCTTAATGGGAATCAGAGTTGAGATTCATGTGCAACAACTGTGTTGTTCATTGTTCTTTGCGCTGTGTCTGCATGTGTCCTTATTTCATTTGTGACTGACAATGTTAAATTTTTCTGGAAAAATGTTAAGAAGGTGAGAGAGACTCCATGACAAAGTGATCAAGGTACAGCCCACACAGCTGAATCTCTCAGTGAGAACTTCTGCCTTTGAGCAGGCGCATGGTGTCCATCACAGGTACTATCAGCGCTTGGATGGCTCATGTGAAAGTTGCATTTCTTTGAAAAACAGTAATACAGTACTGAAAAGCAAACGTTTTCAGCTTCATTTAATTATCAGTAATTGTCTTCTTTCTTTGACTGACTTGCCTTCGGTAGCCTGACAGTGCCTTTTCTGCCCCCTCAGAATTTTCTGTGCTGTGAGCTGTGCCCTTACAAATGATTTGAACTTGTGGAAGTGGCAGGGGCAACTTTCGGAAACATGTAGCTGCCAAGTTTCCTGTGATGTGATCTTAAAATAGACCAGACTGGGAAAAGAGGGGAGGACTGTCACCAAGTGCCGCTCTGCGTGTCAGGACTGTTTTTACTTGATCTATATCGGCTGGTGAAGTCCTTTGTGAGCAGAAGAAAGAACCTCACCCCCACCCATTTCCTCTTTTCATGCTATTTTGGGCTCACTGTGAAGTTCTCAGTGTACTTTCTCAGCCAGAGCAGCATTGTGAGCTCCTTCTGGTAAATCACATTTTCGGGTTGGGGGGGTGGGGAGGACTGTAAGGGGAAGACAGGAATTTGTCTTTGTTAAACAGGTTGGGGTTTTTTCCCTTTGTGTGTGCATAAGCGTGTGCAAGAAAATACTCACTATCCCACTAAATGTCATGGAATTTTCCAGTGTAATTTTTTTTAACCAGGTTTACCTAGATAGCTTTCACTCATGTTAACAGGTGGTATTGACATTTTCTCTTTCCTGTTTTAAGTAGTCATTAAATTTAACGAAGAGCTAGTCCTAGGAAGAGGCATTGGGATCTAAAGGAATTTGTGGAATATTCAAGCTGAGTATTCTTATTAGTGCATGGTTGAAAAATGCCACTGCCTGAACATACATCTCTGATCTATTTCTGTAGTGAGGCGATAGCCTATTTCTTTTTTTTTTTAATCTGAATTTTCCACCAGAATAACTCAGTTGTTTTCACTGAGATTTTTGTTGACTCCAACCATTACGGGAGACGTCAGAATTGGAGTCCAGTTTTCCATGTGAGAAAATGGATGTCAGAGTTCTCCTCTCCTTAGTTATGTCCATATTCACAGAAAAACATCTAGAGCAGAAAAAAAATAATCTGAAAGAAGATGTGGAAGTGTGGGAGAACACACTCTTGGGTTTCTCTGCGTAGAAAAATCAGGATGATCTGAAACATAGACATGTTTCAGAAAAAGACAATGGGGAGAGGCTTTGGAGGGTTATATTGCATGTTTGGTAGGGGCTTTTTGCTGTATTTTTGCAGAACTACACAGTCCTGCAGTTCCTCAAGTCCTCCAGCCTGTTACTACTTGAACCCACTGAAGGCTGAGCAGTTTAGAGGACGAAGGATTTGTACTCACTGCAAAATTTTCTCGGTGGTATTATGCATACTAGCTTAATCCTAGGGAACGTTTGGTTTAAAGGCTGCACTTGGTTAAATGTAGGCATTTTCCAGACACCCCATGAAAAAAGTCCTCTGGGGAAATGGAAAAAATGACTGGTTTGATTTTTTTCTGTTCTCATTAAGTTTGAAATTCAAGAACAAACCAGGAAAAGATTATTCGGACCTTCCTGCATCATAATAAATCATCATTTAAAAAAAAAAAAAACAGCATTCAGTATCCAAAGTTCTTTGAAGTTTGCCTTTGGGAAAATGCTCCTTGTGCAGTCATGGTGAGGTCAACTGACAGTTCCTGACTTCTCCGCACGGACTAATATGTTATTTTTTTGCTTTGTAAACACATCAGTCTTCTAGTTGTGTGCATACCCCGAATGGTACTTTTTGCTACCATTTTAGAAGGGAACAGGTATTTTCTAGAAGACTCAATCGTCTTTGGTTTGCCCCCAAATTATAGTTTTACCATTGAGAAATGGTCTCAATGCCTCAAATGTCTTTTATGCTTAAATTAGACCTGTAGTCCTTAGGGGGAGAGCTGAGAAGGAGAGGACTTGGTAATTTTAAATTCCTACATGACATAATTCTTGGGTATGTTTGGTCTGTATTAAAATCCTCAGTAAAAGTCCATGCTTTACGGTTAAGACATGAGAATGTTTTGCAGGTGTAGAAACTTGGAGTCAGTCTTGACAGCGCTGTGTTCTCCTGGTACTTTTATCTTGTCCCATCTTTTCCCCGAGCCGAGGCAGCCTGCCTGGAACATCTTCTTATGTCTATGGCAATGGCAGTTTCTCAAGCCTCTCTTGCAGGTTCTTCCATCACCTGGCGGATTAGCACGGTGCATATGGTTATTATTTTTCACAGCAGTATGTCCTTGAGTCTCAGTCACTTGTCTGTGCCCCACAACCACAGTATGTTTTCTTCAGTCATCGCTGCCATCTTTATAAAGGTCCAGGATATCGGCTAGCTAATTTTTTTCTCTAAAATTGATAAAGCTTCAGCAAGAACTCAGAAGGCTGTGAGGGGTGGGCAAAAAAGTCCAGCCTAGGTTTCCAAGCCTGACTTCCCCAACATAACTTGTAGTTTTTGTGTTTGGCTGGCAGGACTAGACCTGGAGTCCAATGTATTATATTTAAGTTGCCTCAAAGCTTGCTGCGTTGTTGATGGGGGAGGAGTTTGTTAGTTTCTTTAATTCCTTGCTGCTGAAAATCTCTTCTGCAACCTCCTGCCTCTCATTTCTGGTGTAAAAAGAAAATTAAATAAATGGCATTTTCATTTTGGGATGGTGATATAATTTGTTAGAGGCCAATCCAGAGACCTTCATGGGTGTGTTTTGGCAAGCCCAGGCTCAAACGCCTGTAAAAAAAAAAAATTATGTGAAATGGCTCCTTGTGAGCATTTCTCTGTAGGCAGCTTGTTTTATGATGGCAGGTCATGGAGGAGGATGGCTGCCGGAGCTGGGTAAGCAAGGGGAAACACATGGGGTTTCTTTCTCGGGGTGGGGAGAAGCGTTTCCTCCCCGGTGAGCCCGGCCCATCTGATGCCACTTTATGAGGAAGGTTATTGTAAGTAGCCAAAGCGTAGAGGGTCATAAATTCTGGGATGCATTGACGTCTTAGTCGGTGCCAGTCCGTGAGCAGCAACTTTTCTCAGCCAGGCACGGTTCCAGGTGGCTGGGTACAAGACAGGGCTGTGTATTTACAGCCCCGACAGCCTGTTGCTAGAGCCTGCTACCACTGCGCAATAGCCCTCGCTTGTAGTAGCTGGGTCGTGACATTGGCATAAGATACTTCGCGCAGCTGGGCCACGCCGGTGCCAGATATGAGTCCCGTGGTACAAGCTGACCCAGCTGCACTGAAAGTCTCATTCTTTTCTCTGTCATTTTTTTTTTTTTAAATCAACAATGCAATGTGAGGGTTACAGCTAATACGCTCTTGCACACACGTGCATAAAATACGTAGACATTAAGCAAACACAGTTCTCCTCTTTCTTTCCTTTTCTTTAAGCATTGTAAGGGTTTCTTCTTAAACATCTGCAGTTGTCCAAGCTGCATATCTTGCCCTCCTAAAGGCAGAAAGTGTTTCTTTTTTAAAAAAGGTGTGTGTTTGTGTGTACAGAGAGATATATAAAAAATAAAATATATCCCTGTTTTCTATCTCAGTTCTGCTTGAGGGAGAGCAGTTTTGAGCATTAAAATAGTGCAAGCTGCACATTTTTCTAATGAGCACCATTTTATTTGCGTTGGAAATACTGAAATAGTGTGCATTACACAGGTCAGCAACTAAAGCCCAATTACATACTTATTTGTAAATTGTCCAATTGCAAAGGGGCAGCAGTCAGCTTTTTTTGCCCAATCTAGGGTGTCTCATAGGTATATATTTACAATTCCTACACCAGCTTCATAAGCATAAAATGAGATCCAAGTCTCTTAGTTGCCTTGAGGGTTTTCTAGATTGGGAATGGACTTTGTTTCCCAAGTTTGTCTCTAATCCAAAAAGAGGTTTAAGGTATTACTATAAAATAATAGATATAAAAATATAATTAATGAATATTGGATAATGCTGACAAACAAGTGAAGAAACATTTTTTTTAATTGTCAGTGATGGCAGTCTGAATCAGAATTTAGCTCAGAGCAAATTGCCATTCTAAATTATCATTCAAAAATAATCTGCCAAGACATTAAAAAAAAAAAAAGAATTACTTAAAATAGTGATGTTAAGAAAAATCAACAAATGTCATAAACCTAAGAAAAACTTCCAGTTCTTTGTATTTGTTTACTGGCTTTTTATTTCCTCTTGGGGAACTCTGAAGCCAGATTTTCAGGCTACCCTCTGCAACTATGGGAACCCGGAAGGATTAGTTTTGAAATGAAAGCCAAGTTTCTCAAGAAGAAACATAACTCCGGGAAATGGGACTTTTAAGAAAAAGAGCAAATGCCGCAGTATTTGAGATGGCTTTTGTTGACTTTCCCACAGGCCAGAAGAGCCGTGGTCCTCGACCAAAAAAGACGTGGGTACGTGGCTCCCACCAAGACCCGCTTATGAACGGTCTAATATTGGCAGTCGTTGGTTGGAAATGCTGTGTGTTATCAGTCCCTGGGTGGTGACAAAGGGCTTTGAGGGGCAGCACGAGAGGCCAAGCCCTGCGTGCCAAGCTCCGTTGTTCCAGTTTGTCCCTGTTTTTCGAGTAGTCGCGCATGGAGTGGTATGCGAAACAAAGGGTGGAGCCGAGTACTTGCATGAGTAACATCTGCAGGACTGGGCCTGATCCTCTTCCCACTGAAATCAATAGGCATCTTGCCAGCCCTGACACTGGGACCAGGATCTCTGCCAGCAAAGAAAAGGGAAACCCATTAGGCTCTTTCTATGACCTGCTCAAGGAGAAAGTGTGGGGGGTTTAATTTAAAAAAAAACAAAAAAGCACAAATAGGTGAAAATAAATGATACTATTAAAATAGATGCTTTTGCTCATAGCCATAGGGACATGTTTTGTAAGCAGTGTCTTTAGTTCTGCCAGTCTTCCTTCAGACGTGCGGGAAGCTTGGCTCCTGGTTGGAGGAGTCAGCCTCTGGGTTTGGAGGTGTGGAACATGAAGAACTGGAAGAGGAGATAGACGGCCACTGGCATCTTTGCGGTGGGGTTGACGTGAGGGCAGGGAACATGTTTTTCTCAGCTTGGGAATGTGGCGTTGCAGCTTTAAAAAATTTGGAAATAACATCCTCATGACCTGGATCTTTTCCCTAAGCTTTTCCTTTCTTTTCTTCTTTTTATTATAGTTAATCTTATTTCTAAATACCAGTTTTCTTTCCCCCAAGGAATTTAGTAGGTAATGGCATCTTTACCTCTTTCTCTACCCTAGTTAAGTTTTTGAGGTGGTTTTTCATTTCTGAAGAGGATTTTTTGGGTTGTGTGTTTAAGTATGGTAAATTAGAGTAGAAGTAGGTCAACCAATTAGTAACTGCTGGTTTGCCTTTAAAAGCAAATCACTTTAAAAAAGATTCTTCATATTTCTCAGTGTATGTGCCAGCTATGTGTAATTTTAGCTTGTGGTAGAGGCAATGGGTCATTTGGGGCAAGGGAAAACAAGCCCTCTGGAATCAGAAGTGAGAGCAGAGTAAGGAAAATAACGAAAACACATGTAATTATTTCCTAAAAAAAAAATGTAGCGCTCCAGTGAGGTTTCAGGAATCCTAAGCGTAGGACAGTTGCAGCTTTGAACTGGTGTGTTGTGAAAATTGCTTACCTTGGTAGCGCAAGCATAACTCACTGACAGATTTGAGAACTTTTCTGTTTGAATCAAATAAAAGAGAAAGCTTTCCTAGGCGCTGTTTCGTCACTGTCAGCTTGTGGGCCATAAGCAGAACTGTTAGAGTGCTGGCACATCTGAAAACGTGCTTTTATATTACCTGGAGAGTTCTTCAGGTATCAAATTGGCTCATACTGGTAGTACCCACACTGGGTTAAAGCAAACTCAAGGATATGTATGCAGCTTTCCTCAGACTATAAAGCTGTATGTTTTACTGCTAAAATTTGGTCTCCCTCCTCCTGCTCTGTTCGTTTTGTGTAATGTTATATGTCACAAGGTACTTTTTCAAAATCGACCACAATGATTGCATTCAACCTTTTGAAAGACAAGTCTCATTCGTAAAGGAAAGATTATCAGTGACTTGGTTGCTATACTTTTAAAAATTGCTTGACATGTATTTCTGAGCTGGTTGGGGAGCTCCTTTAAACTCGTCGTAGTCTGAAGTTCTCTTAGTTAATGACTGCAGCTTAGTCTGCACTGGAAAGTGGTACGTCAGCGAGGGTTGTGCGTAAATCACTCTCCTAACACATTCAGCTGTGCCAGCAGAAACTGGAGGGTAGATGAAATTATTAAAAAAAAAAAAAAAGAAAAAGATTATGTTGCTTGTGTAGCTTGTTCCTTCCAAGAGGCAGGTTTAAACTATACTGTCTGAGGGTTTCTTTGCTCGTACAGGCTATGTAGGGGTAAGAGAGTTACCTGTGTAACTTCATGAACTCTGTTAAGTGCTCTCCTGCTAGGAGAAATATTTCCTGTCGCTAAGATGGCTTGTCTTCAGAAACCTTTGCCAGCCTTACTTAGACCTGAGCAATACCAGTTTTTAAAAATTATTTCATTTAAATTAGTGCAGTTCCCTCCTCATCCTGATGAGTTAGAGGACATTTCTTAACAGTCAAATCTGATCAGCAGAATATAAGTTGCAACCTGATCTGGATTCAGTGCTGACCTGGCTTTGGGGCAGAGCATTAGATGACACATCTCCCAGGGCCCCTCCAGTGTGAAGGATCCAGGGGCTCTGGGCAGGGCTGGGCCAGTTCATGGGCAATGGTGAAGCATGTGCTGTATGCATAAGAATGACTTAGGTCGCCCTCACAGGTGCTGGCAAGGTGATCCAAGAAAATTGCCCAAATGGACAAAAAAAAAATCTTTTGTATCATAGATGCTTTCTGAGTGCCCGGATCTCTACTCTGCTTCATCTGGTGGTCACCACAGTTCCTTTGCACTTTGCCATCCCTGGCAGGTTTCAGAGGTGGAGGGATAGCAGTAGCAGCACTCTTAACCGGCATTACGGTTTGTCTTATTTTTCTGATTTTGTATCTTTGACATGCAGCGGTGCATACCATGTAAAAGAGCTGTGGTCCATCTACCATCTCTCCCTTGCACTCAGTAACCTTAATGACTTAGCAACGTGAAGGAAATTGGTACAAAATTTCCCAATTCCTCTTTCAGTCTTCAGAATATTGGGGTTTTTTTAAGGGTCTTTTCCTTCTCTGTGGCACAGAGGTGATCATCCACATGGATTTACTGAGCTTGGTTGTGGAGGCTTGTGGAGGAGATATCTCACCTCCCGTCTCTGTCACCGTGCTGGCATCACTTATGTTCCCAGTAGTGTGGTGCCTCTCCGATTTCCTGTCTCTACATGCCAGATCATGGGAGCTAGACAGTCAGCAGGGCTGTACTGGGGCTGGAGCCAAAGAAAAGGAGCAAAAGACGCGAGCAAAATTCTTTCCTTGGGTGAAGCTCTGCTCTAGGGGTCTTAGGTTATTGACATGGAATGACTGACCCAAGTCTTTCTAGCAATTTGAAGGTGGGGCTTGTAACTGGAAGCCCTCCTGTCCCCTCTTTTTTACACTATCCTATTTCAACAGTGTTGCCATTTGAGCTGGGTTTAAATTCTGTGCAGTCTGCAGGGCTGTGAAGAAAATCCTGGAACTCCTGTCTTGCTGTCCCGGTGCTCCACCGTGCACTCAGATTTCCCAACGTAAAGACCCACCATGTTCCACATGAACACTTTTTCCTGCAGGAAAAAAGTTCTGCAAAACCATATGAATGGTAACAGGAATTATGGCTTATTTTTGGACTTCAGAGACACTCAGCAGGAATTTGGAGACTTATGAAAGTCTGGAATCAATAGCACTGAATTAGCAGTAGCTGTGCAAGGTTCTCTGCAGAGTTGCAGTACTGGTCAGCTGGACCCTTCTATAAACTGGAAAAACAAAACATGGTGGAGGTATTGCTCAAAGTGCCTCACAGTGGCAGAACTTCATTTCTTGTTAATGGAACTGGTCTGTTTTGTGATCTAGTGCCACATGAGAGAGAGAGCTGGTCGTGTTGACTGCTGGTTTTGAAACTGTTTACAAGATCACCAGCCACCACAGGGAGCAGCTTTCCAGCTAGCATGGCTCAGGCAGGCTGCCCTGTTTCCCACTCTCACCCTGGAGGTTTTTTACAGCTCCTGCCTGTTCCCTGAAGGTCTCCCTTAATTGCAGACATTCTTGATGGCGCTTTGTCCGATGACTGGTAGACTGCCACCAGATCCCTCATCTCAAATCCATCAGAGGAGCAGCAAACCCCACTCACTTACAGGGACTGTTCCATACGTTCTTTTGTGACCTGACTTACACTGGGAGTTTCAGTGTTGAAGATTGGTTAGCATTTTTTTTAATGGCGTGGGAATGCTTGTCTGAGAATAGGTTCATAATTATGCTCTGATGATCCAAATTAGATAGAAACAGGTCGGTGTGCATCTGGTTGGGATAGTAGGCTGTAGGGATTTTGGTTCATTTGGGTTTGGGTGGTATGGTTGGTTTTGTTTGAGATGTCACTTGAAAAGAGATTTGTCCTAATTTAACAGTAATCCATGATCTGGAGGCAAATGTATGTTTGATGACGCCCTAGTGTTTATAGACTGATCAGGGTTTTATTTTTGACAGGTCTTTCATGTGATAGATTCTGTGCTTTGGGGCTGCACTCTTTGCAAAACCGAGAATGAAGAAGCTCTGCAGGGCTTAAGATAAATCAGTCTCTTTTTTCCTTTTGCCTCCCATGGTGAATTTGCTCCCGTGATGGTTGCATAAGGCAAACCAGCTGAGCAAAGCCTCAATAAAAGAGAAACAGCTTGCTACTTGCTTTCTGTCAACTTGCCACACTCCTTCTGTACATGCTGCTCTACACCAGTTGCAGATGACCACGGAAAAGTGCTTCCAAAACTCCAGCAGTCCTTTCTCCCATATGCCTTTGCTTGCTGGCGTGGCTGAAAGGCTTTTGTGCGACTGCAGCACAGCTCATCTGCTGATACCGCACGGTAGAAACCAGTTTATTATGAATGTACTTTTTGGTACTTTAGTAGCCGTGGCTGGTCATATGTTTATGCTCTTGGAAATGGAGTGAATTGGATATCTAGAAACATGATACCTCTCCCCCTGTACTCGGCANCTTGTTGATCTTAAAGGTCCCTTCCAACCTCACCGATTCTATGATTCTATGAGTAATCACAAGCATGGAGTCGCACAGCCTCACTGGGGCCATTTCCACTGAGGGCCAGACTCAGGAATGAGCAGTCTTTGGGAGAGATTTGGAAGTCCTTCACTGGAAGGACATGCAGAAATCCAAGGCAACATTATTTTTCCAGGATATTGCATACAAGAAGCCCATCAGAATAAGGTGTTTTTCACCAATCCTCATTTACCTTATGTTCAGGGCATGCGTCTTGTTGGAGTGGAAATTGAGACTGTACTTTAACAGGTTGTGAATGAGCAGGTTTGAGGCAATTTGAATCGGGTGGCATGCGAGGCTCACCACACCAGTGGCACAGTCCCTCTGACGAGTAGGACTGACTTGCAGATGCCCAGCTCCTCCATTATACACAGTGCAGTTTTCCTGCTGTCCCACACTGGAGGTAGGAGGCAGGACAGCATGACAGCTCTGGTTTGCAAAGAGCTGGTTTTTTGCTGTATTTCCACATTGTTTGTTCCATCTCGGTTAGTGAGGTACCTGTTTTATAGTGGCGGGTACAGCATGAGCCTACACTGGCATGCTCTAGGTACCTTCCTACATAGTTGCTTTCATCCAAGTTGTACAGTATGAGGAAAGACTTGGCATTGTCTTCCTGAGTTACCAAATCTTGTATTAGTCATGTCTTTGGGAGATGGTGGCAGTTCTTCACCTCCCACACATAGCCTAGATATAGTCTTTTACCGGGCTGAACATGGATTTAAAAAAAAAAAAATTTAATCCTAATTCTTCATCTTCTTTAACTGCAAATAGAAATAATTCATAAATGTTACAGTTTTGTTTGTCTGACTGATGAGTACGGTAGCCTATCCTGTCAACGGTATTTTCTGCTTCCCTTCCCCCTCTTGCTGTTGCGGTAGGGTGAATTGCATCATTTTTAATAAGATTAGAGCTATTTGCATTTTAAGGTGTTCAGGGTATTAGCTGGCGGTGTGTCAGTTTAGTCTGTCTGAGCTGGCTTTGGTCACCTCCCATAAAGGTTAGAGAGTTCAAAAATATTGTGCCTTGTTGAACTGAGAGTCTAGACATGTCTGGAGAGATCCTTAGTTTTCAGGGTTTGTCTTAAGTTTTGTTTCAATAGGGGTGTGAAAGCTACCAAAACCGACAAGCTAACACAAAGGTTTGAAAGTCATTTGAGTACTGTGTGGGTGAGAAATGCCTGTATCTGTACTCTTAGTCAAGGAACAGTAAAAGGGCACACATTAAAAAAAAATAAAAAGCACTGTCACGCAAATAAAAGGCCCTTTATTTGTGTGTAGAAATGGAGAAGGAGTTCGGGGTTGCTCCTACCTTTACTGTAGAAATTTAGGTGTGTCGGTCAGACCTCTGCGTGCCAGGCTGTAGTCCTCTGTCGGCATTCCGTCTGATGCCTGCAACCTTTCCTGGACGTGAGCCAGGCGACAGCCTTCCCTAAGGCTTCAGGAATGAAAGAAAAGAGCAATAAATATGCAAAGTAGAATTCCCGCAGGACTGCATGCTTTGCTGCTTCTGGAGGCCCAGCTGACGGTGCTGGTCGTGTGCTCTGTGCATCCATGGCCATCCCTCCATCCCTCTCAGGTACATTCCCCATGTGCCGCCTTTCTACTCAAGAGGGCTTTCTCTGAAGACCCCCAGTTCTCTGCCTTGAAAGGGCCTGTTCCCTTTTCTCCTCCTATTCCCATGAACCTCTTTTGCATGTTGAGGGGAAAAAAGCGTCTTATCCAAGAACATGGTTTTCAGGGAAAGATCTCGAAAGAGGAAGTACTGCTCCTATACCAAAAACTCTCTTGGATCGCGGAGAGTTTAATGGGTCTTAGCAGAAGTTGGATGGTTGCCTGAGCCTTGACAGATGCTGCTGTGTATTGTGTGCTCTCTGTAGGAGTCTCTGCGTGCTGGGGTCATCTTACCTTGTGTAGGTACTTCGAAGCAGTGGTTGAAGTAGGAATGCTTGAGGATATGCCACGGAGAACAGTTTTGCCGTTGCTGACAGATGGACACAACACCGGAGTTACACACTGTTTTTCTCCCCAAAAAGCTTGTGATTTCTCAGCTAGTAACCTGGGAAAAGGACAAAGGAACAGTAACATAAGCAAAATATCCCTGTTGAGGTTTCCTAGAGAGGAATTTATGCAGAACAGGAGCTATTTGCAGCTGCAGGTTTCTACAAGCAAATTACATTCTTGACCACTCTTCAGTTCTCCTGATAGTTGGAGTATTTCAAAGCTCTGATTCCTGGAACTGTATAAATAAGAATGTCAAGTTTCATTAAAAAAGATATAGTTAAGGTTTGGCCTGAGTAAACTCAGATGTTTCTAAACAACAGAAAACAATAGAAACGTATTTTTTTAGTCTTGGGATTAAGTTCAAGTGGGCAAAACTAGCATTATCAAACCGTGATGATCAGTAGTGCTAAAGGCTCTTGAAGGATTTAACTACATCAGCAGTTATGTTTAATTTGAAGCGTGGAGAAAGAGAGCAGACAGTTTATTTCCCTGGTTATTTAGGCACCACTGGTGATATATTTGTGGGGTTGTGTATTTAGTACAGGCTTTGATGTTTTCCCTTATGCATCTTTTTATTATATAAATAATGTCCTTGTTTCTTAGTGTTTGTTGTTAGTGTGTGCAAATACATTCATCTTTTGTTTCACCCTTCCCTAGTGACCTGTTACATTTAGTTATAGGATATGCAGAAAGGAAATAATTAGTATAACTTTGATCTGCCCTTGAAATTGCGCTGTGCTTTTCAACCACTGTAGAAGAGGAACAGAAAGTTTGTTTCTGCTCTCCTCAGCAACAATGAACAGAGTGAATCTGGGCATTGTAAATTATTGTCTTACAGTAGCCTAAAGAGCCACTTTTTAACAAATGGGTTGGAGATGGAGACTTTTCTTTCCAGCAGGGAGTTGGTGCAGATAGGGCAGTGCTGTGCCAGAGGCTCCTGAACTGTGAAATCAGAAGAGACCGTTAGATCATCGCTTCTGAGCACCTGCGTGGGTGCCTGTTCCATCTCACCCGCTTACTTTCATATAGTCTCTCACCTTAATTTTTTTTTTTTGTCCACTTTTTTACACTGAAGCTTAGTGTGTCGTTGATTCATTTCTGCATACCTCTATAGCTTTTCTTTTTTTTTTTTTCTTCTTTTTTCATTTTGGCATTCTGCTTGGCGCTGCAGGAGGAAATTATTAAAGCTTCCCTGCTCCAAAGAGCTCTGAAAAAAATAATTAAAAAATCTGCCAGAAGTTATTTGAAGTGGGCTGTGAAATTCGCAAACTGTTATGGGAAAACCAGGTATAGTTTTCTGTTCCTGGTCTCCATAGTCTGGAAGGAAAGCAATGTTTGTGTGATAGAATAAAAATTAAACAGTTTTGAGATTTGTTTTTTCCAGCTGCTGGTGGTGAAGGAGACTCTTGGGTAGTATGGCCACGGCATTTGAACTGTGTGCCCAGCTAGTTAATTGTCTTTTACTTAAGTTGAACCTTTAATATTGCCGTTTTGGTTTTTTAAACCTTTGATTATTTCCCAGTGTGTGTTGTTTTTTGAGATGCCAAATACACTAAAAGATAGGTAATAGGAAGATAGGAAGCAGCTTTATTTCTATTAGTATCTGGACCTTCTTTTCACTGTTTCTTTTACTGCTCAGAAAAAAAAGAGAGCAGAAAGCATCTGGAATACAGAAAATACAATGGGTGCTCATTTCTCCTGCTACTCCCCTTAGTCTGGCTTTTGGGACTGCGTGTGGCTTGGTGGAAGATTGTCCTAGTGCAACAGAAAGCTGCCTTGGTGGTTCAGTAGATGGTCCCTGATATATGGGAAATAATATTTAATGTTAAAATACTAAAAAGGCTTCCTTCAGGGTAGGTTGGTTTCTTTTTGGCTAGGCAGTTGTTGAGCTAAGAATACCCAGAATTTTGTATACTGGATGTGAGCTTTTTACTCCTCAATCTCATCTCCTGTTTCTTAAGTGATTTGTCTTCTTTTTTTTTTTAATCGTAGTTCCAGACCTCAAGATCGTAGGTTTAAGGACTGTCTTTTTTTTTAATTATGCAGTGCTCAGGCCACTGCAGTTGTGATTCTTGGGTGAAGGATCTTTATGTTTCTGTAATACAAATAAATGGTGAGAATGTACTAATTTTACCAGTATGTTGTTTAACAAGCATGGATGAAATGTGAAACCAAAGTCTTTGTAGAGCCTCGGAATTAAAGATCCCACTGTATAGATTGTATTATTTTCTTGTTATTATTTTCATTTGGATTCTCTATTATTACTATTGAGTGATGGTTTCCAGTCCAGTTCAAGTATTTTTGTTCCTTTTGTCTATTAGCTGTGTGTATTTCCTGCCCAAAGCCATCGGGTTGTTGCTGTAAGGTGACGACATCCCCTGTGCTGTACCCCAGAGCTAGATGCAGTAGTATATAAAAGCGTCTTTGCATACTTCACACTGCTACAACGCTAAATTATTTAGGTTTTTCAAAAGGCATTTTGTCTTCTGCTAAAAGAGGATTCAAATGTGTACAGTGGTGGTGGTTATTACTCAATGTATGTTTGTCCATAAGTGCATATGAAAGGTGGAGATGTTAATTTTAGTTTCACTGAGTCTACCAGGCTGGAAACTGAATGTAAATCTGAGTATGTATCTCTCTGTTGTGTTTTGCCTCCAGCAGCTTTTAGAATCACAAATGCACATTTTTAATGACTAAATGTAACATCAACAGAGAGCCATTCTGCCCCAATTGTTTCATTGGAGAATGGACTTGCTAGAGACTGCTTTTAAGTAGCCACGTCTGTCTAATCAAGGTTTCCCCCTGAAAAAAAAAGATAATTAAAAAGCTGAGAAAATGAGCTTATTCATTTCTGGCAAGCTTCTGAGTGGCAGCGGAACGCGAAGTAAAAGGAAGAGCCCATGTTGTATGGCTGCGCGAAAGACGCTTTCCTCCAGAAGCTGGTATTTTTGTTCAGCCCCACCAGAGGTGGGCAGGAGGCTGTACGGCACCCCGAGGATGGGACGCAACGGTGGTGTCGTGGTGAGTAACCTGCTGTGTTCTCCAGGCTGTGTGTTGAAAACACCAGCAGAGGTGGAATACTGTAAAGGGTGAAGGGCATCATTATTTTATTATATTTTTCTTACTGTTTCTAAAAACAAACCAGATGCATTTTAGGAAATTAACAGCAAAATGAAAAGATTTTGGAAAGCCACCATACCCTTTCTCTCCATCTTGCATTTCTACGCTTCCTAAGCACAGGGCACCTCTTTGATGGATGTTGGGGCTGGGAGCACAAGCTTGGCAATTCGCTCTTTGCAGCTACATTTTGGAGATGGCCCATGCCTAGGTGGTGGGACCAGCCTTGGCCTGAGGCACACGGGGGATGAGCAGCTTTCCTGTGTCAGTGGGGACATGGTGGTCGAGCCGTGGCAGGGAGGATACTGGGCGTTATCCTGCCCATACCTTGGGGCAGTTTCTGCCAAGCAGCTAGCCTGTGGCATCTTGCTCCTGTGTGAGGAACGGGTAAGAGTCCCGTTGGATAGGCTTTGGGGTTTGAGGAGTCTATAAAGGGAAATGGAGCTTGGCCAGCTAGAAGACTCCATGGGGCATCAGTTTATGCAGCTTCCTCTTCCCTTTTCTTTCCCAGAAATGTGAAACTGATCATCTTAAATGAAGTAGTTAATGCACACAGTTGGAAAAAAAAAAAAAAAAAGAAAAACTACGGTGTAAGGTTGATGTGAGAAAAGGCAGAGAAGCATCCAAGGGCAGGAGCGATTCGAAAGCCATGCAGCTGCCTGGTGGTGGGATAAAGCCCTTCTCTGTCCCACCTGTGCTGACAGGTTGGGAATCTTTGCCAGACGAGGCATCCTGCCAGCTCCCTGAAAAGGAAGCTTTTGGGGAGCTCTGGGTTTTCTGTGCTGCACCCTCAGACCGGGCTCACGTTGGGAAGGGAGGAGACCTGGGGGGAGAGGCAGCACAACTGCTTTTAAGGGTATGACCTTAAAGGACGAGAAGTTGCAAAAGCCAAAGATAAAGATGGCCCAGAACATCCTTAAGGCTGCCAAGCCTAAAATTAGAGGCAGTCCGGGCATTGTTTTCCTTGCAGGCTGGCATGCCGCACCTGTCTTCCCCCCAGCTGGCCTACTCTCGCGGGAATGGCGAGTGCTGACGCCGAGGAGCACTTGACTCCCTGGGAATAGGTTCCTTGTGACTTCTCTATGCTCCCTGTCGTCATGCGAAGGGAGCGGGCAGGTGACACGGCAGAGCTGCCGTCACCCGCGGGCACGCGCGGCACGGCACTGCTGAGGGCAGCCGTCCTGGGATGGCTGCTGTTGACGGCCAAAGCGTTCGAGTTCAAAATTATTATTGGTGACCTGATGAGGGATTAGGTGCGGAGTTGACATGAGGAGTCGAGGCGCACAATGCAATTCATCGGGTCACTTACACAGTGGTTTAAAAGGTGGGCAGTGGCTCAGGAACAGGCAGCAGAGGGACAGAGGGATGCTGGATAGAAAAACCCAAGTGCGTGTTGTCACCCTTCCCTCAGAGGCTGCCGCTTACATTTTGGAGGGGAGCAAATCGGCATAACATTAACAGTTATGCCAAAAAACTCTCTTTTGCCAGATAAAAAGAATAAATAAATGTCTGGGCATGGCATGGCCATTCTGGGTGGGCCAAACAACATTGAAAGCTTGTACTGGGGCTGTCCTGCTGCATAAATGGGGTTTGATTCTCATGTCACTGCATTAAAATGGAGCAGTGTGACCATATAGTCACTACTGTTTGAGGTGGTGGTTTATCTGTTCAGCAGACATGTTGTTAAATCAGACTTAACTCCGTGAGCTCTGAAACAGGCTATCTTAATTTTATTCAGAATTCGCTTAGCACCGCTGTAGCCACATTATGCGGCATAAAAGCCTGTTCCATACGTGCTCGCCTGAGAGCCCTGCGACTGAGCAGCAGCCTTTCTGATCTGTTTGCCAGCTCGCTACCAACTCTGTGTGGAGCTCGGGCAGTTTTAGAGGGGAAGAGCACCGACAAACCGGGCTGTGACGGCACTTTTGGCTTCTCTGCTAGCTGCCGTGTGAGGCACCGATCGGCCCAGGACATTTCAAGAACGCAGAATTTGTTTTTTCATCTTGCTTCTCCCTGCCTGTCCTTCTGTTTCCTCCGCCTGCTTAGGGAAAGCAGCGGTTTTACAGCCGCCTTCTTTAATCCCCTTTGGCTGTACTGCAGTTTTAGCCGAGCGGTGCCTACATTATAGGGAGGGAGAGGCACCGAGTATAATGCTGCACTAAGGGTTTTACACTTGTCTCCTGGCTTGCTGCGTAGTCAGGATAAGTCGTAACCGTTTCTCCAAATCCCTGTGAGTTTTTCTTCAAAATGAAGTGATTAACTTCTGCTGTAAACTTCCCCTTGTCTGGGGCATCCAGGCCTTGCGCTGAGCTTGACAGCATTCAAGATCTCCTGCCCACATAGACTATTAGGTTCTGCTTATCCTTCGTTTCCACTGCCTGGTGAAATATTAGATAACGGGGAAAGAGCTTATCTTACATGCGTCTGAACTGACAAATATGGCAGCCTTTCAGTAAAAAGGCTAATGCAGACGAGGCCTTTTTCCTGGCTAGAATAAGAATGAGGCCGGCGCTCGTCTTCTGCCGCTGACAACGGTCAGATGCGTGCGGCGTGATTTCCATAGCATCCAGACAGTCGGAGCACCTAATATCTACCTGTCTAGTCAATACATCAGCTTTGCTCAGGCAGGGAGCTGAAGTTTGTCATTGAGGCGGGTTTCTAATGCAGCACGAATGGATCTTTCAGCCGTACTCCAGGGTAAACATTGTAAGCCGCACAAATTTATTTACCAGCAGTGACAAATATCTGTGTCAGTCACTTTTGTTTTCTTCCCTAAATAAGATGTTCTCTATAAACGCCCTTATGGATTTAATTTTTGTAGCTTTAAGCGGGGAGGAGGGGGAAAAGGGAGGATATCTTGCTGTTTGAACAGGTTAATATTAGTGTTTATTTCCCTTCGCATTTCTGTGCATGAAAAATTAGTTTAATAACCTTCAGAGGGACCCATTTCAGGATTTAACAGTTTGAGGGTAGCAGCTGGGAAACACTGTCCTGGTAGCGGTATTGAGAGGAGTTTAGCTTAAAAAGACACAAGCCCTTACTGTGCCAGGGCTACCTGGAGGGGGGAGAGGGAAGGAGGGGGCTGCTTTGCCCGCAGGGCGCTCAGCGAGGTCTGTTACTCGTTTCAGAAGTTTCTTGGCTCATCTCAAGCACAGAGCTGTGCTTGGAAGTTTAACACTTCCATTTTGAGAACGAATACTCACTGTTATAATGTGGCATATTTCTGCATTGCATTCATACGGATATTTTAGGAAATTGTTTTCCCAGCCGTAAATCCTAAACTGTGCATTCGCTGTCAAATTCTCAGCCACCAGCTAAAAACCAAAGAGTCTGACAGCCCATAAAGCTGGGGATCTAGTGGGAGAAACTGGTAGCCTTTTTAGAAATGAAGGAATAGAAGTTAATGGGCGGCTTGCTGCAGTACGGTGAAAACACAAGCGTGCTCTGAATGGAAGGAGCGGAAGGAGTTGTTAGTTGGGCAAGCCAGACACACCTAGACAGCATCCTGAGCTGCTGCCAACCCACACGGGGGTTCTGGACCTTTTCCAGGCTTTGTTCCTGAAAATAAATTGTTCAAGATGGGAAACTTTGAAGATTGCATTGACCAGAGAGCCGTGTCCTCAGGGTGTGAGCTTTAAGGGAGAGGACTCAGGCTTCGGACTGGGGCTTGAGGCTCATGGAGAAAAAACTGCAGTCAAAGTCTAGCCTACAAATTTCATTAGTTTGCAGGAGGCGGTCTGCAGGTTTTTTTGTTGCTTCTTCATTATAAATGGGATTTATTCTGGCCTCGGAATTTGAGAAGGGGCTGTCCATCTGATTACTTAGTTTAGCTATTGACTTGCTTTGTAGCTGCAATTCATATAAAATGATCACCTCTGTATCAGCAGGATACAGAAGTTTCACAGGAGCAGCAGGTGAAGAAATTAAGTAACATCTATAAACCGCTTAGAATATGCAAAACAATGGATATATGCTAACTATTACGTTATTTATTTAATGCTTTGGTAGCCATGTTGCAAAACAAATGAGGAGGTGGGGATATCTTTTGGAACAAGAATATACTGCAGCGCCTGCCTTGATCTGCGTTAGACATCTGCACTGTGAAGTACAAGTGATGCTGAAAGATGCACTGAGAAAACAAACGGGTTACAGTACTGTCATGTTAGAAATGACAATATGTGTAGGCAATAGAGATACTAAAACCACTTCAGTTTCAGGCAGACCTGTAAAGAATTAACTGAAGAAATGTAGCAGAAAAGAAAAAATCCAAACATTTTGGAAACTGGGACTCAGACAGTTCTTTATGCGAAAGAGATTCGCGCTGTGCTAAAAAAAATAAGCAACTTTTTTTTTTTTTAATCAGAAAAACAGACCCTCAAAATGTTGTGATTTAACACTGGGAACCACAACTCTTACCTCTAAAAGTAAAAACCAAACCAAAACAAAAAGCACCTTCCTGAAATTTTTTGGAGGTGTTCAGGTTTCAGCTGGCTTTGAGGAAGACACTTAAAATGAACTAAGAGTCCTGGTCTGAGCCTTTAGAGAAAGAAATATGAGACGACATGAAGGAAAAATGCCAAAGTCCTTTTAACTTCAAAATGTCTAAGCCGTCTGCCCAAAAAAGGATAGATTCAAGCTGAGACCCAGTTTGGGTTGTATGACAGATTGATGTTCTTTACATGCACAACCTGGGCTTGAGCAATTCCCTTCTTCTCGTCTTCTTTGTGTAAAACAGAAACCAGATATATTGACAGCAAGATGAACTTATTTGCCATGTCTGAAAAACCCCAGGATGAGCGCTGTAAAGGGTGTGCCTTTTCTAATTAGTTTAGCAAAATTGTACTAATATGATGACATGCAGCTTCCAAGGCAGGTAAGGTATCAGCAGCAGCTCAGCCTCACTGTTCTTAGTGTCGTACGGCAATGTTTCTCAGACCTTATCCATGAATCATCAGTGATGGGTGCACTGAGATTTCTCCCGTGAGACCCTGCTGTGTACCTGCCACAGCCAGGGGATTGGATCCCTGAGAACAGAGGTGGGCTGGGAAGCTCTTACTATAGGGTGTAAACTTGATGGGGGAAATAATTGCAAGTGTGCAATTTGCAATTGCACTTGGCTGAGACTACAGAAACAGGAGTGGCGCGGGATGTATGGGGAGTATATACTGCCCTGCCCAAAGGCAGGGGCCATGTGGCCAGGTCTTTGACACATGCCACAGGGAGTTCATATGTGTGGTCCTCGGGGCCTGGCGTGCCCGGGCATCATGGATGGGAGAAGGGATGCGGGTGTTCACAGAGACGTTTGATGAAGTCGGGTGCCCAGCATGTGGGGAAGGCTGAGATACCGTGTGCAGGTGGCCAGCACATGCCTCCGATGCCAGACGCATCCCAGACCCCGCACCCTCGCTGAATATGCGGTGCGCTGGCAAACTGCGTGCTCCCAAGCCGTTTGTCTGGGACTTCTGAATGGCTAAAAGCCTGGTCTGAGCCGCTATGCAGATCAGGATGCCGGGAGTCCTGAAATCCTGGACAAATCCCCTTAGCGCTTTCAGTAAATCTGCAACTGGGATTTACTGTTGTGACAGCACATCCTAAGTGTGGTAAAAATAGCCTGTCTCCCAGCATTGCAAACCTGACTCACGTCCCACACTTAATGGGTGAGCAGTCAAGGCTGTTTCTTGAATCGTTGCACGAAGGCGTGAAGTGGTCCCGGTGGCAGGGGATCGCAAAGCCGCAGTGGAAAGCCCTTGCCTGTCTCAGGCCGATTCTCTGCAGCTTTGGCTTAAAACTCAGAGGATTAGAAGTATGGCAGAGACCCCTGATCTCAGGCCGAAAGGGATGATGGAGAGATCCCTCTGCCCTTTGCTTCTCCAAGAGGTTGTGTCTGCCCTGCACTTGGCCGGAGGCAATCTGGAAGGTGCACTCTGGGGCAGTGTCCCCTCCTAGGCTGGGCAGGAAGCACAGCCCTCTCCCTGGAGGATACTTAACGACTTGGTTTTATTTGGTTTTAACCCTTTGCTTTAATCCTAACGAAACCCACAATTTTTATTAAAAATTAGGACCACACCAAACGTGAAGCATCAGTAGTTTTGCTACCCCAGGGGGGTAACGCGGAGAAGTGAGAGACAGTGAAGGTGCTTTTCCTGCTCTGTATGTGCATGAATGCACGGGAGAGCATAGCTTCTCTGTAACCCTGAAAATGAGTATCTTACTCACCCTCAAAACTTCCTCTCCGACAAGGAGATTCAGCCAGAAAGTCTCGTCCCACCCAAACAGGGTGTAGTGGTGTCTCTTTAGTGGGCTACACAAAAACGCTGCCGGTGAGTCAGTACAGTGTCAGATGTACAATCGCACAGAGTGGGAACACAGGATGAAGTAGTCTGAAATGCAGCCTCCCATCCAAAAATACCAACCAACCGTTAAAATGCATTAGCTGTCAGCTCCCGGTGTGTCTGGTGAGATTTCAAGCAAATTTGGGGGTTTGCTGTCGCACACAGGAAAATGTCATTGCAGCTGCTTGGGAACAGTCTTTTGCTCATTGGGAAAGGGCAGCTGTCCATTCGCCACTGGGCAGATTTTGAAGATGCACCTTTGTGATTTAGGTGCTCACGTGTCATCTTCAAAAGTGGCTTAGCAGCCCAAATTTCATGTGGTCCTGGTGTCAGGCGAAGACTGAAGTGAGTGAGGCCGTGCTCTGTGGAAGTGCTGCGGGGGTGCTGCTGTGGTACCGAGAGAGAGGAGAGTGGTGACGGGCAGGG
Source organism: Rhinoptilus africanus (assembly GCA_013400135.1). Classification (NCBI taxonomy): domain Eukaryota; kingdom Metazoa; phylum Chordata; class Aves; order Charadriiformes; family Glareolidae; genus Rhinoptilus; species Rhinoptilus africanus. Next base: position 382,765 of record VXBO01009751.1, read on the forward strand.
AGAGCTGAAGGGACTGTCTGTGACAGAGCTGGGGAGAGAAGCTGAATCTCAGCCTGATATCCTAGCTAGCAGACCACACATCTCCTTAAACAGCTCCTATGCCATAGATTTGTATACAGTCTTGTATTTTCTGTATGCAGGGTCATTTTCCCTTTTTTTCTCAGTCCCTCAAGTCCTCCTGTGAGACACTTAAAATTTCATTACACCCTACCCAATCCAGTATTATCATAGAATCATACAATGGTTTGGGTTAGAAGGGACCTTAAAGATCATGTAGTTCTAACTCCCCTGCCATGGGCAGGGACACTTCCCACTAGACCAGGCTGCTCAAAGCTCCATCCAGCCTGGCCTTGAATGCTTCCAGGGATGGGGCATCCACAACTTCTCTGGGCAACCTGTTCCAGTGCCTCACCACCCTCAGAGTAAAGCATTTCTTCCTAATATCTAATCTAAATCGCCCCTCTTTCAGTTTAAAACCGTTACCCCTTGTCCTGTCTCTGTACTCCCTGATAAAGAGTCCCTCCCTTTCCTTCCTGTAGGCCCCCTTTAGGTACTGGAAGGCTGCTATAAGGTCTCCCCAGAGCCTTCTCTTCTCCAGGCTGAACAACCCCAACTTTCTCAGCCTGTCCTCATAGCATAGGTGTTCCAGCCCTTGGATCATCTTTGTGTCCCTTCTCTGGACCCGTTCCAACAGGTCCATGTCCTTCTTGTGCTGAGGACTCCAGAGGTGCACGCAGTACTCCAAGTGGGGTATTATGCTGGTAGTACAGAAACAAAAAAGAAAGGATGGAGAAGCAGTTTTAAAAAGCACACCTCAACCCTCATGGAGACACCAGCTCTGTCCTGGAGTCTGTTCAGGAACATCCATTCCTCCCGACTGCCTGGGCTTAGCAACATCCCAGCTCACCAAGCAGTGGGACACTGCTACTCCACATATGACGCAGCAGCACCTCGTTGCTTGTATCATTCGTTAGGCTGCTGGTTTTGTGTCTGGCTCTTGGCTTCCACCCTGAATTGACGGTGTCATTGGAACTGCCTAGAGGTACAGGAGTTACCCTGGCCTTACGCAGGGTACAAGAGGTTGATGGTCTTCATGGTAAATGGTCAAGCTGCCTTCCTATTATATGTGCAATGTCTCAGAAGTGGCTTGAGTTTGTACCTGCCATTAATTCTGCTGAAAACAAGAATACTGTCCTTGCATTGGGTGGGATTGGCCTCATTTTCTGTAAAGTAGATGCAGATTTAAGCTTCGTATGGAGTTGCTAGGGTGCCATCCATCAAGTGATGTTTGGAAATAATTTTTTAGAAGGCTACGCCAGTTTTGATATGCTGCTTTAATATTCTTCTGGCTGCAATAGGGCAAGACGTAGAAATCTTGTCATGACACAGAGTTGTGAAGCATTCTCTTTTTTTTTGCTTTCTCTCTCTTACACTCTGTCATATGGAAACCAGATCAAGATTATGAAATTATTGCCCACAAACTGTGATCTTTTTTTCTCTTTTGTGGTGGGAACTGACAAGTCAGTGATGGCTTGGTGCTGTTGGTACTAGCTGTTCGTGCTGCTCGCGTTTGTACGTATCAGGAAGTGCCGAACTTGGAGTGCTTCACGGTTGGCACACAGGCTGGTGAAACGTCAGATTTTTAATTGTGATAAAGTTCATGAAAGAAAAAAAATATGTCAGATGTTTCCTTTTGTCAGAGCTGAACTGAATCATTAAAATGTGATATGAACAAGTCAGTGTAAACACCATCCCTGCGAACATGTCAAAAGACTGAAGAACGTAGGCCACTCATGGTAACGTTAAAAACCATGTGGTCTGAATGCTGTCTTACCAAGCTTTTCCCTTTAAATGCGGAGCATGAATCTTATGAATTTTTATTGCCTTTATACAAAATGAAAAGATAACATATTCTGCTTTGGTAAAAATAGACTGGTGGCTTCTGCAACGTGGTTGTCATTTCGCTGGTGGCTTACTCAGAGGCCTGCTTTTCACAAGCAGCAGTGAGGTATCCGATTCCCATTGAGCGCTGAGCTCACTCGCTTCATTCCCTCTTTTCTAGCGGGTGTATTTTTGGGAAGTCTTACTCCTTTGCCAGTCTGAAGGAAGCGGCAGAAGCACTGCTGCTTGCCGAGGAATGCCTGTGGTGATGCGGTAAAACTGGCTGTCGATAAGTGGTTATGGAAAAACTGCAGGAAGCATCCAATGACTGACATTCTCTGTGGACTTTCTCTCCTGTCTCCTCCTGACATCTCCTATGCGGGGATTATTGTCTACACACTCACTTAGGCCATTAGTCAGAAAAGAAGTGCATTAGAAACTTCCTGATGCTGCCCCATGAACTGAGTACATTATGTCTTGGGTTACTCTCATTCTCACTGGCCTAAGAAGTCTTGACTAGATTCTGATTCATATTCCCAGTGTTGTCAGGTCTCAAGATTTTACCATAAATTAAGCAGTTTCCTTAATGCTTCAGCTTCTGGAATCAGGGGAGCTGATGAATACCTTCATTTTGACATAAAGGTCAAAGAAACACTGGAAAGATGTGATCAAACTGTATCCCAAAGTGTTGTTTTATGCCACTCTTCTGATTTCTGAGGGAGCTGATTTAACAGTTTTGGAATGCTGGGGATTGGGAATAAAATACTCTATCATTAAGTGGTTTATAAACTGCAGCAAACCCGAATGATTGTGCATGTCAAAAATCATAGAATCACAGAATCACAGAATGGTAGGGTTGGAAGGGACCTCTGGAGATCATGTAGTCCAACCCCCCTGCCAGAGCAGGGCCACCTTAGAGCAGGTTGCACAGGAACGCGTCCAGGCGGGTTTTGAATGTCTCCAGAGACGGAGACTCCACCACCTCCCTGGGCAGCCTGTGCCAGTGCTCTGCCACCCTCAGTCCCTATCTTTTTGGGGGTGCACTGCAAGCAAGGTGGATGTGTTTTGCAGACCAATTTACTCTTAAATACACTCTTAAAACTGTGGTCCCCGACTCCAGATCAATTACATTGATTTATTGGGGAAAATTTGTGTTTGTGTGCATGGACACACACAGATTGTATACAAATGATGTATTTTATTTTAAGCAGGCCTGCAGAAGCCAGAAGTAATGAATTTAGTAAAACAGCCATACGGAATTCAGTGATAATGGTTGTTAATGACAAAACATCTGTATTTTTTGCACCATGGCAATCTGTGGAAATGCAGTGTGCTTTTTAAAATTAGTGCAAATTTTTACACCTGTCTTGCACCATAGGAACTTAATCTGTCGTGAAACCTCGTTAGAAGCTGCGCCACTGTATCCTGAGGCAGATGTGAAATTTGTGTGAGTCACTGATAAGCGATCAAGCTGAAGGAAACTGAGTCTACAATTCTTAAGAAAGAAGCCGCCCATTTGGGATGCATTTACGCAGCTCCTTTTGTATAAATTATTAGTGCTATAAACTATCCATTATTGTTAGAAGAAATTTAACAATGCAAATAAAACAAAATACTGTGGCAGAGCAATTTTATGCTTGATTGTAATGTTTAATGGCATGTTCTCATAAAGAGATTTTCCCATCCTTCAGACCTATCATGTCTGTGACTCACTAGATTTCCGATAGTTTGAACGTCCCCCATTTTATTCCTAGAGTTGTTCTCTCTAGAGCAATTTCTGTAAACGTGCTGCAGCATGGGGTTATCCAGGGTTAATTTCCCTTATGATTACACAGACAGACAGCATGTATGTAAATGTTGCAAGGCAAATTATAAGAAAACTGTAGGGTAAAAGAAAACAAAGAAAATTCCTTTGTTTTGCGTGCAGATCCATTTTTCAGTAACGATGTATTTCCCTTACTCACTTCTAAATGTTAATACTAGCTTATATTGGCATTGTAGTTCTTTAAAAAGCATTATTTTTCTGTCATCGCTGACCTCAAATTTTGCATTATGTTGATTGCCTTTCTCCCCCATAGCTGTTTGGATACTTTTTCCAGGTTCCTCTCTTCATCCTTTACTTTCAGGTACTAGACAGCATCATCAGTGAGGCAGGGCTTCATGTCTCTAAACCAGGTGATTATATTAATGTCAGAAATAAAGTGCGGTTCTTCGTATCCTACTTGTATTTTTAGTACCTTATTGTAATCCTGGTTCTACTTTCCCTTCTTATCTCCATTCTGTGTCTTGCCCTTAGGTTTCTTTTTTAGACCAGGGTTGCTGGGTTTTCTTGTGATCTTGAAAGGTTTCTGCACTGTCCAGCTTTTTGAAGTCTTTCCATACACCTTAGCCAGAAAGTACTAAAATATCTTGATAGTCTGTTAATCTGCAGTAAAGTGCCTGTTGTTTTCTTTTCCTGGCTGCTAGGGAGTTTGCTGGGAATTGAGATTTATGGAGTGAATAATCCACCTGGCAGGAGACTCTGTAACTCTGAAGATTGTTCTTCAGTGGAAGAATGAACTCTCCTTTTTGTGTGTAAAATACCGCTAATAGCTTATTTAGCAACCTGTATTTCTACAACAGGGCCTTCAGTTTTGTGTCCGAGGTGGATTCTTGCGTATGCATAGATTCTAGCACCTATGCTAATTCTGTCTCTCATTTAACTTTCATCTGTTCCTATGGTAGGATAATGCATGATGTGATCTCTCAGCTTTTTAATGTGGTCCTTAGCGCATCTCTTCTAGCTCCTGTTTGAATGAGCTGGAAAAAAAATATATTAATAATGAGGGATGATTCTTCCCTGTACTTGCTGGGAATTGCCTGGAAACCACAGGGAGCTCAGGCAGGGTAGTCACGCTGCAACCACTGAGACTCCGAGTCCAGTACCAGGTACTAATTGCAGTTACCGCTGGGAGAACTCTGAATAACAACAGAATTAACAAAAAAATACATAAGGATCCATTCTTGCCTTTTCTTTTACTTAAATAGCTCATTTTTACAGCCACTCATTAGATTTGAGCTCACAATAAGCCAAAAGCTATGGAATGTGATCAAAATGAAGGATGGAAGGGGCTGCAGTATTTTCAGTGGAGCTGATTTTTTTCACGAGTTTTTAATAGAACGAAATGAAGGATTGAATTACTCAATGATTAAAATAAGTGAAAGCCACTGTACAACAGAGTTCAGCCTAACGAGTACCTGCGTGAGATTTTTGGTTCTCGGCTGCCCGGTTGCTTCGTCCCTTTAGGGATATTTTCATGGTCTGAGGAGCCTGGGCTCATTATCACCCTCAGATTTACAGCTGCCTTTCCCTGCCCGGAGTTTCTCATTCCTTATGCATCAGCACTAGGAAATTCTGTACCTGTTTTTCAGTGGTGGCAGGGGAGCATCGAAGTTACCAGCAGCGTAATCTCCAGGGTAAACAGGGACAGCGTAATATTCTCACTGTACCATTTAACCCTGCTGGAGGAGACGACTGTAAAATTGTCCGTTTCGAGCCGGCGTGTGAGGGCTAATAGAACTGCAGTGGGGATAATTCATGAGTAGATTTTCTCACTCGCCAGGGTAAACAGAGCTAGGGCTAGTCAGATCTGAAACGGTGATTACTTTTAAGACAGCATGTTAGAATTCAGTGTCCCAGGCTGAACCCTCCTTCCAGCGCAGGAAAAAAAACCACCGCACCGTGGCCAGCACGGGGACCATGCAGGCTGTGCAACTAACTATGCATAGGAAGGACTGCTTTGTTTTTCTAGGGAACAAGATTTGGAGGGAGCTCTTTAAATGAGGATTGCAAAGCGTGATTTTAAAAAAAAAATAAGAGAGAAAAATCAATTTCACAATCCTTCCTATTAATGCAGAGTAAAGAACAGCTTTAACAGGGAGGTAATTTAGAGGCCTTAAACACTGTCCTCTTCCATGTTAAATCCCTTCACCAAACTTGCTTCTTTTGGTTTGTGTTGCTAATCTCTCCACACTGCTCCCGTCTGCTTGGTCCTTGCACCTAATTTAAACACAACGTAATACATCTAGGTATGCACCTGCTGGCAAATAAGTTACCTAAACTCACTGCCAATGAGAAAAGCACTTTTCCTGGGGTGGTGCCATTCCTCACTATCTTTTTCTGACAAACTTAACCTATCAACTCCAGATTTAACTGAAAAGGTGAAAAATTACCCCAGGAGGTGGCAGTTTGAGAAGTGGGGGCACAGGGCATTTGGTGGTTGTGTTTACGAAGCCTGTCCAGCTGCAGACCCATACCCAAAAGGGGATGGTCCTGGTCTCCCGCTGTGTCCCTCAATGACCATTTCCCGCCTCCTTCTTTGCGTTGGCATCAGCGTTCGCCCAGCAAGCAATTTGGCTTCTTCCCCTGCGAGCAGAGACCTAGCTGTGCTAGCCGGTGCCTCAGCCCTGCCACCATCCCCATGTATGCCGGGGCCAGCACAAGGAGGAGCTGGGGCTGTGCTGCCATGGCCGCTAGCCTGACATGGGGTTGGGATTGCAGCAGGCAGAGACTATTAAAAGCAGTGTGGCCAGCAGGGCGAGGGAGGTGATTCTGCCCCTCTACTCCGCTCTTGTGAGACCCCAACTGGAGTAACGTGTCCAGCTCTGGAGTCCTCAGCACAGGAAGGGCATGGACCTGTGGGAGCAGATCCAGAGGAGGGACACAAAAATGATCAGAGGGCTGGAGCAGCTCTCCTATGACGACAGGCTTTTGGGCTTGTTCAGCCTGGAGAAAGCTCCAGGGAAATCTTAGCGTGGCCTTCCAGTACCTAAAGGGGGCCTACAGGAAAGACAGGGACAAACTTTTTAGCAGGGCCTGTTGTGACAGGACAAGGGGTAATGGCTTTAAACTAAAAGAGGGAAGATTTAGACAAAATACAAGGAAGAAGTTTTGTGCAATGAGGGAGGTGAAACACTGGCACAGGTTGCCCAGAGAGGTGGTAGATGCCCCATCCATGGAACCGTTCAAGATCAGGTTGGACGGGGCTCTGAGCAACCTGATCGGGTTGAAGATGTCCCTGCTAGTTGAACGGGAGGTTGGACTAGCTGACCTTTAAAGGTCCCTTCCAACCCAAATTATTCTCTTATTCTATCTGGGTAGTCCTGAAGAGCCGCAGGGCTGCTGTGCGGCCCTGCAGCCTGGCTGGCTGGGGGGCTGAAAGCTTGGCTCCCCCACAAAGGGCAGGTGTCACCCCAGCATGGCTTTGACCATGAAGCATCATCCTGCTGCCACCTGGAAGAGGCACATAAGGACGTGTGGCCCTGCGAGAAGTGTTAATGCTTGTGGATTTGTGCCCGTCTCAGATGGGTTGCTGTGATGAAGTTACGCACGTGGCTCCGAGCCGTATCCCAGCGCAGGGCCAGGGAAGCACCTCCGCACCCCCTTCGCTGTCCAGGTTCCCCAGGGGAGTGACCCCGAGGGGCTGATGGCAGGCAGGAGGAAACACCCCCTTCTTTTCCAGTTTCAAGGTTGTGGTTTTTCTCTTCAGGGTAAGGGCTGGCCAAGAGCCTGCCCACAGTCAGTAGTCTTTAGTAAAGCAGAGAGAAAAAGGGATAATTAGCGGAAATGCAAAACTCATATCGAGAAAGCAGCATCTGTCCAGGTTTGGTCACCACAGCATGACTGCGTTTTCTTAGACTTAAGAGATTAACATCTTTACTATTAGTAAAACAAAAAATCAGGTTTTGTTCTTGTGGGTTCGAGAATGAATTTTTTTCTTTTCCCAGACAAGATTGAGGAGACAGATCGGTAAGCATGTCCTTCATAAAATTTCGCCTAAATGTTGCCAAGTATAAGTAGCCTTTGGCTGAATCATTAATATGCTGGACTTGTAATGGCTTGTGGAGGACCATTACGACTCCCTGTGCCAAAGCTTGCTTAGGGACCTTCAGCCCTGTCGCCAGAGTAGCCGTCTTGCTCGGAGGTCACTGTGGAACCTGCTACTGGGAGGGGAATTTTAGAAGGAAGCCGGTCCCCCATCCTTGTTGACAGAGCAGCTTTTATGGGCTATCTGGCACTTGCTGCGCAATTGCTCATCCCCCCCCAAAGGGCTTGATTCTCATTAAAAACTTGATGATAAATTCTTAATAACTACGTAATGAGCCAGATATTGTCTGAGGATGTTTTTGAGGATGCTCATCAGGTGTATTGCTTACGGATACAGCAGTCTGTAAACATTTTGCTGTCACTGTGCCTGCCCTTGTACAGTAATATTAAACAAATTTTTGGTGGGTAAGGGAGCAGTGGGCTAGAGAGGGAGTAAAGTGTGTAACGTGTCCATCTCTCAATGTGCTGAATCCCCAGTTTTGCCAAAACAATTGTTTTAGGCTGTAGGTTAGTGCCCTTCAGGAACTGAAAAAGACTCTAGGCTTTTTCTGCAGTTGTAGGAGAACAAAGTAAGGGAGCAGCATTAAATATATTCACTTTCTTCTGTTTTCTGCATATAGTCTTTAAACTGTGCTTATTTGAAACCAACTTGTCATTTTAAACATGAGGTTTGGGAATGATGTGTATGAGTTAGTCTTTGGTTCAGGAACTTTGGTTTCCGCTTCAGTCCTAAAGCCTTGAGAACAGAGAATTCACAACGGAAAGATAACCAACCTCAGCAGCGACCCTGTACACACAAAGCGGGTGTACAACATGCAACAGGCGTGTTTAAAAGGCTGGTCTGTCAATTAATTGTTTTCAAAGTAGTCACGGAGCAACAAGATTGTAGTTTTGGAGGTGCTTCACACCTGCTGTCCGCGCCCAGTTATTTCTCTCTGCTGGTGATGGTGCTGTAGTCAGTTCATACTCTGTCTGCACAGAAGTACTCCAGCAGTACAGACTTTAAACTCATTCTGCTCCTCTAGCAACTCTCAAAAGGTATTTATTTACAGTCCACAACCACTGTCCCCCAGCTTGGCTGTAGTGTTTGGACGGGGGCCTTAGACCTTGCGGTTTTGAATTAAACGTCAACAAGGGTTTGATAAATCCAGACAGTGGGGATAGTCCGTAAGCAAACGAGAGGGCCCTGCTGCTTGCGGTGTATATATATATATATGTATGCAGGATGTGTCTCCCTAATATTGTACACCCCCCGACTCTTCCCAGTGCTAGCTTGATGGGTGGCCGCAAGCAGGCTCACTCCTCTCAGCCTCCTGCCCCTTCTAGCTTTTGCTCCTTGACTTTGAGTCAAGGGATCCTGTTTTTTCCGAGAGCGGTCCCTGGGGTTTGCAGATCTGAAAGGTGAGGGAGCAGCGTCTCTGTCTCCATGGCCAGCCCCAGTGCGTGTCCTGGGCTTGGACGGCTGTGGCCGTGAGCAGTTACAGGCAATCAGTGCTGGCTGAGCTTGCCATCCTGATGGAAGTGGGACGTGGAGCCTCACCTCTGCCTTCAGCAGCTCCCAAGACCTGGATGAGTGCGGACCAGAGGGTGAACTCTCTTCTCCTGCTTACGTAGACATTCACCGGCCTTACCCAGTGCACGGGGATGCTACCATAATCCGGAGAAGTAACTAGGAGCGGGAGGAGGGCTTGGCCATGCTGGTGAAGGTGAGGAGGGACATCCTGGGAGCGAGGAGGAACATCCCGGGAGTTGAAGGACATAGCGCTAAGGAGGGACGTGGTGCTCAGGGGGCATCCTGGCGTGGCTGGGACTGCGGTGGGGCTGCGCAGCGGCGGGGGCAGCCTTCAGGTCCCCGCTGCCGGCCTCGGCTGCCGTGCTCCCGCCGGGAATCCCCTCCGGGGTCGGGACGGGGAGCCCATCTGCCTGGAAAACAGCCGAGCGGAGGGGTTAAGGGAGCGGCAGACGCTGCTGGAGCCGGGCGCGGGGGTGGGAGAGGGGGGAGCTGAGACTTGCTGGCCGGTGGGAAGGGGCCGGGCAGGGAGCCGGGGTGGTTACGGGGCTGGGGAAGGCGCTTGGCTCCCGCTTCCCCCTCCGGGGG
>VXBO01009751.1:392678-449065 GCA_013400135.1 Rhinoptilus africanus
GGCGGCGGTGCTGCGGTGGCGGCCGGGGGGGCTGGCGGGGCGGCTTGAGCCCCCCTCCTCCTCCTCCTCCTCCTCCTCTTCCTCCGCCGCCGGGGGCGAGCATGAACAGGGAGCAGCTTAACAGGACAGCGGTGAAGGATGCGCGGTTAAAAGACCTGTTGTTGGAAAGAGGTACCCGTCCGTCCGTCGGGGCTGCGCCGGGAGCGCTGCGGGCTCCCGCCCTGCCTTCCCGGGGGGAAGCCCGGGTTACAGCCGGGGCGCCCGGTAGCGGAGCCCCGGGAGGTCCCTGGCCGGGGGGGGCTGTCTGCCGAGGGGGGGTAGGGTGAGGGTCCAGGCGGTTGTGCTTGCGTGGGTATTGATAGGATTATACATTTCTTTATTTATCTTTTTTCTTTCATACTTTTCCGCGGAGGCGTTTTTATTCAATAGGTATTATAAATATTATTTTCCCGTGAAGAAAATGGGTACATGTGAGCGTGACAGAGAGACTTGGAGAGGTAAAGACAGACTTGGGGAGGTAAAGACGTACAATTTATCTTCCTGAAGCTCTCCTCCAGTCTCTTCCCAAGTCTCCTTCCCAGTTAATTTGTGGGGAGATGCGGGTCGGGAAGGCGGCACTGCAGGGGCGAGGGGCAGCGGGGCAGGAGTCGAGTCGGGGGCCGGAGTCACCTGGAGCCTCTCGGCAGCTGCCAGAAACTGTTCGAGTTGCCCTGGGAAGCGTTGGTAAATAGGAGACTGGCTGCCCCTCTTGTCTCCCTTCTTTTTCCTGTTCATAACTTAATGAGTAGCTGGAAGGCCGGTCAGGAGGAAGAAGAGATTAAAAATTGCCTTCCCCTTTCCTTTCCCTCCGCTTTCCAGCGGGGAAATCCTCTTGAACATCAGTAGGGTGCTTTGTTATGTTTTGGTGTTGGGAGATACAAAGCTGGACTTGGATAATCCTGTGCCCACACCTGTGTGCTGTGATTTTCTTTTTTTTTTTATTGTATGGCCATATTTTAGTCAAACGTTGCTAAATGATTCTGTGCCCCCAAGGGAAATGCTCACAGGCCCGGTCCTTTATTTCTAAAGGAAAGTCACTGTACTATGCCACTGAAATGCTGGGGCCTTGATAAATTTAGAAGACTCTGCCCTTGGCAGATAGAGAAGTAACATGTCATCCCAGTGATCTTTGCATTCTAGGAAAGCCTAAATCAACATTGCTTGTTTTGCATGTTGCCCTTTAGCAACAGTCTCTCAATTTCCCATCTACAGTATTACATGGACCAGCCCCCCCCCCAAAAAAAAAAAGTTTTGGGTAAAGAAATCCTTTGATACTTAGTAGCCGCAGAATGTGAATTGCAGCAGTTGTCAACCCTGTAAAGTCTATATTCTGTGCTTCTGAGACAAGATAAATCTGACTTTTTACTTAAGCATGGTTTTGGTGGCTTTGCTTTTTAATTAATTCTATGCTTCCTGCTTTTTGATCTTTTGGTGCTGACATTGTTAGCTTCCAATGACTCAAGAGGAAAAAAAAAAAGATTGCTGCGTATGGGATTGATAGCGAAAGCAGAGCAAAGCACTGACTAATCAAACCTTCGGAAAATGTTGCTGGTCTTAATGATGACTGGATGGTACTTACCAGCAAGGAGAAATTAAATGATAGATTTATTGTTGCCCTTTACTCTTTCCTTAACCCTAAATAAGTTTAGTTACTCCTACTGAGGCCATTGCAGAACCTCAGCGCCTAGATGGTGGTGTGTCCATGCCCACTGTGGCAAACAGCCGGACCTCGGCACCAGCCTCCGCTGGACACTCGCGCACTTGCAGCTCCTGCAGTCTGGGGTTTTGTTCGCAAGAGATCTTAGAGTAATGGAACAGCCTCGAGTTTCCTTTGGTTTCACCACAGGTCGTTTTGGATTTTACGTGTGAACAGCATTTTTCTAGCTCAGCTTCGTAGTTGTGTTTGCATGAGCGTACTGCTGTTACACAGAAGGCTGAGGATGACTACAGTCCAAGAGAGAAGGTGATGGTGGGGGGAAAGCTTGTTTCCTCTGGTGTTTGCTTTGTCTCATCACTTCTGTATTTCATTATATTTCTTTCCTCGTTGGCTTTTTACAAAAGAAATTTATTACCGGTTCCCCAAAGTTCATGGTTTGGATCCCAAAAGTAGTGCCATTTTTGGAAAGTACTGAAATGGAGCAACTTGCGCTGCTGCTTTGCTTTTTCTGCAAACCTAGCAACCAAAGACCTCCTCCCATTAACTGGAGTTGTCTTTCAAGATGAGAGCATCCCCTGTGAGCAATGCAGTTTCCATAGAAATATCAGCAACTGTGTAACTCCAAAGGGCAATTTCTCCCCTCACGTTGCTCATCCTTGCTGCTCCAGTATAGCCAAAAGGGTGCAAGAGTGACTCATTTCTAAATATACTTAATATTTGTGGTATAGGCAGGACTTCAGATAAGATGATGATGGGCTGTGATGGAGTTCATTGTAATTGTATCTCTTGCAACAGCCAAGGCCCCGGGTTCATTTTTAACTATAGTGGAACATATCTTGTTTTAGAGTAGCAGATCTCTTTTTAGATTTTTACCTGAATGGGAATGTCCTAGAAAAGTTAATTTTACACTAGTTGGAAAGAAGTAGTTGAAAAAGACATTGTCTGTAGATTCCATAGGAAAAAATTTTGTTTGCCACTTGATTTAGGTAGCTTTCCTGCTGTTTAGCTGATAAAAAAAATTAAGGATCATTTAGTAGATGTCTTGATTCCTCTCTCCATGGCCTCCACTTTTAAGCGTAAGGAGCCCTCAGGACTCTATTGGTGTTGGAGGTGGCTATTAAAGTAGGGTGGGTTTTGTGGTGTGTGTTAGGCTTTGGTTTTGATTTGTGTGGTGTTTTTTTTTTTTTTTCCCCTGGTGAAATTGTTGTATTATCCAGAAGGCTTGTCTGTGGTGTTTATGGTGAAGAATTTATTACCTATGAAGGATGCAGAGAAAGGATCACCAAGAATTTTTTAGCTTTGACCTACAGTCACTCATAGCGATTGATCAGCGCTGCTGAAAAATGAATAATTTTCATACTTTTTAGAATACAGTTTTATATGTAGGACTTTGTGAAGTGGACAGCAGTGAACATCTTATTGCAGATCAACCTTGATGAAATACAGAAGGTTTTTCAGATTATTGCTTTGATGAATAACATTCTGCATGTGATTGACTTAATTTCCTTTTTTTTTTCTTCATTTTAGCTGAACTGGAGTTTGTTCAAATCATCATTATAATTGTGGTTATAACTGTTATGGTGGTAGTGATCATCTGCTTGTTGAACCATTACAAACTCTCGACACGCTCCTTTATCAACCGACAGAGCCAAAGCAGAAGACAGGAAGAAACTTTGCAGACGGTGAGTATGAGCCCCTCACACCAAATTCTTTCGCCTTGTGCTGTACCGGGTCTGCAGCAAAGCCTCCTGAGGAGCTCCGGTACAGGCAACTGTTGGAAAAACTTCTGATGTAACTTCTAATGCTCCCTACAGTTAGGTCTTTTGCTGAGGCTGCATTTGTCAGTAGGAAAAAAAAATCAGAACATGAATTTAAGATAGACTGTCTTTGATTATTTTTAGCCCCTGCTATGTTTTATGTAGCCTGTTTTCATTTTGCTTTTGGAGGTTCAGATGTGACATCCTCTTTGCTGCTGCTGTAGTGTGGAGGAGGGGATGAATGGAGATGACCTGGGGTATTGAAGATTTGAAAGACATGTTTTTGTGACTTTCCATATATTTGCTAATATCCTGGAGTTTTATCACTATTACTATTTTGTGAAGCTGCAGTAACTGTTTGCTGGATCCAAAACACCAGCCCAGGAAAATGTAATGTTTGTTTCACCCAAACAGCAAGAAAATACTAGGAAAATGATCCCTCCATGGACCTGGTGTGTTTAAGGTGTGTTGTTACAGAGCTAAAGGCTTAAGGCTGAATCTCAGTCAAGGCTTGTTAAGGCTGTCTTTAGTCAGCCCAACAGTAAACAGGCACCTAACTTGCCTTGTAAACTGGGAGTTTGCTGGGTGGGATGCGCTGCTGCCTTGTGAGGCTTAACCACAGGGTGTCCCTGACCTTGGGACATCCCCCCAAGCCACAGCAGTATCCTGTGGTGTTGCAGGGAGGCCCTTTTTCTGATGTGCTTTTTGATGCCCTCAGGATGGTGCCCTTGGCCTCTTTGCTGACTGCGATGGCCAGGGGGCCGTTTGTGAGGGTAGCCCTTTGATGCATTGGATTCCTGGCAACAGCATTGGGTTCACAGCTTTATTTCATTTCACTGTCAAAAAAAAAAAATTGTCTGTTGTAACTGGAAGGTGTGCTCCCATAATGGTTTACACCAGTCATAAGTGCACAGCCTCACCTTTCTTTCCGTCCTGGTCCTTTTTTTCCTCCTCCTTTGTGTTCCTTAAGGAGCAGCCAAGGTTGTGGTGAGAGGCCTCAGGGGGCTCATCTGGCTGAACACTAATTGCTTTTTTTATTCCACAGTTAGATTTCAGACAGATCAGTGTGTGAAGTGTCCGGGCAGGGGAGGGAGCGCTGGCAGGGAAGGACGCAGGGATGCTGCTGCTGCAGCCAAGGCTGGATATGAAGGGCTGTTGGGGATCTGCATCCCTGGCAATTGGCAACTGCCTCCTGAAATACATCTGTAAAACATGATGAATGTGGCGTTCCCCAAAGCTCTGGCTTTGCGTGTCACCTGCACCCTTTTGTTGGGGTGAATAGCTCTTACTTTGGAGGCTGTGCGGGCAGGAAAGGAGCCGTCTCCTCAAGGGGAGGTCACCTCGTTCCCTAGCACTTCAGTAGCGCAGGAGTATTTAGCTCTAATTTGGTGACAGATGAAACTGGAACTTGTCAAACCTTAACCTTATGGACTTCAGGGCTGAAAAAATTGGCTAAACTAATTTGAATGTTGCTTTGAAATGGATGCTGTAATTCAAGAACCACACTTCTGTCCCCAGAATGTTAGCTATAATTGCTCCAGGTACGTAAAATGAAGTAATTTGAGATAAAAGAAACTAATTTTCATCTTCACAAATCTTTTAAAACTGCAGTAATCTGTCAAACGCGTGAAGTAACCCATTATTTCCTTTGTATGGTTCGTTAGTATTGTCTGTTATAAGAACAAGTGATGCCTTTTCTCTTGGACGTCAGGGAGGAAACACCACCTTCTTGTGAAGAAGACCATGCAATTTGGCAGCAGGGACTTGGGAGCTGCTTTAGTATCCAGAACTTCTCTTAAATAGTTTTTAAAACACTGACTCAGTTTCTGTTTGAAAGCAATCATAGTCAAGTGAGCACTTCGTGGAAATTGGTGATTGATTGGCGAGAACTGGTTACTAATTCTTCCGAAAACTCTCTGGTAGAGGTTTGTCATCACTATTACTCATCTGAATTTCTGATAAGCTGAAGCTGTTCTTAAAAGGTCAATCTTGTGGAGAATGGGACTTATGGAGGTCTCTGAGGCCAGATGTCAAATAAGTTTGAATTTTCCTTTGTCTCAGGTGTTAGAAGGAAGTTCTGATAGGAACTGGTCGTGTGAGCTGCTTGCAGCTCAAACCTTAAAAGCTGTGCGCGGTGCATGAGGAGTGGGAAACTAAGGGATTTGCTCTATGATGTGAATCTGGAAAGGACCGATCTGCTCTCATTGTCCACAGCGGGGTAGAGCTGCACGAGATAAACAGTGTGAGCAGTAAGACATGGGTTAGATCATACTTTAAAAATATTTTTATTTTTAACCAGGCAGACCTTGTTCTGTGTGCAAATGCTATTGATAAGTGGATTATCTTCCAAATGAATGTTTTTTGGTGTTTTTTTTAATGGTATATAGACTCTGGAAACAGACTTAAGTGTTTATTAATTGCTAATGTCTGAAGAAAATATCATTCTGACTCAGGCCTTCTGTGGGTGGAGAAATAGTGAATGGAAACAGAGGAGGTTCAGCAGTATTTCTTAAAAGAAAATGGTAAAGCAAATTAATTGACTGTTGGCATTCTTGTAATGAGCTATGAAGTGAACCTTCCTCATGTAACTGAGGTAGCAGAGGTGTATCAAGATGCAGGTTAGATGCCTTTCCTATTCAGGTGGGCCCTCTTTTTTTTGTCCTTTGTTACCTTCAATTTTCTTTTTCTTCAAGCATGTCCTATTTCTAGATAATCATGCCTTCCAACAGCTGAGCTGTGATTGAATTGCGCAGATTTCTGGCCCCATAAAGGTGATCTCTCTGTTATTCTGGTTCTTCTAGAAAGCGTAATAGAAATGAACAGATAACCTATCTACTGCCTTTTACAGGTATGAGGTTGGCAAAAACCTCTTGAGGCTGGGCTTCCAAAATGATGAAATAAAAGGTATTTGTGGATTTCTTCTTTGTCTGGCTGAACTTCCTTCGTGGAAAGAAAGAAAGAAAAAAATCTTTGAAGTTGAAATTCTCATTGTCTTCCAAGCCCAGAGTATTAAGATGAAGAAATACTACTGTGATCACACATGTTAGTAACACGTGAAGGACAGAAAAGGGACGGATCCCAAAAAGAAAAAAAGTTGCTCTTTCAGTACATGTGGAAAAGTAGCGGTTATGTTCCTGTTCTGTAAATATGTTTTCCTGTATGACCACCAGTTCATCTTTATCTTTTTTTCTTTTCTTTCTTTCTTTTCTTTTTCCTTTTCATTCCCTCTGGAGTCACATCTTCCAGTCTTTCCCCTGGTCTTTGTTCAGTTTATTACCTTGGTTAGTGTGCTGAGGCCTTAAACAGATCACACAGCAGGGGCAGGACAGCCTTTGAGTGCTGAGGAGCACTGGATGCTTCTGTGGCAGTGCTGCTAAGGATGTTGTTGCCTGCCCTACCATGGCAAGCCCGGCCGTCTTCTGGCATGGACATTAAAACATTCAAAGCTTGTATTAACATTAGCAGAAATACAAGTTTGGGGGTCATAACTGCGAGAGCTGGAGTGACACTGAGTGACAGCTGTGTTGGCATGAATGGCAACCTGAAGCGAGCGTGCAGGGTAGATAAAATACTGAATGTTTCCCCCTGCTGGCAGATCCATCAGCAGTGTTTGGCTTCCCAGCTGTGAGTGAGCTGAGGTTTGGAGAGCATCTGAGTGGGATGCGAAGGCTGTAAGGGTGTGGAGTATACCAGGAGCATTCCCAGGGCCGCTTCGCTAGGACAACACCACCTCTCCCGTGGGAGCGAGGGATGCTTCTGGCAGTGCTGAGGGGTTTCGGGGCAGAGCCGTGTGGCAGCCTTGGAAATGCACATCCATGCACAGAGTATGTGCATCTATCCCAGGGGAGCTGCATGTTGCAGTGTTGCTGGCTGTTCCTCGGGAGGGCCGGTGTTGTACTGGGAGGGCAGCGTTGCTGGTAACCAAGACCGTCCTCTTGGAATGTAGGTGGTTGCGGCTGAGTGGCTGCTGTGGCACTCTGCTGTTTGCTGGGGTAAAACCAAGATAAATCTTGCTTTCTGATGATTAATTCTTAGTGTCATCACCTGTGATTTCCAGGGAGATGTTGAGGGAAAAGAGATTAACTAAGTGACTTACAGGGTGGTACTTAATGAGCTTCTGATGTTTCTAAATTGATTCCTTCTCCCCGTCCTGGTGGCTTCTGCCTTCAAGTCTTTTTGTCTTATGAAGTGGATGTTGACGGAGTACTGAACACTTTGACCGCCTCAGGCCGGCTCCTGGCAGCAAAGTCCCTGCGTCCATCACACAAGATGCTCACCCTGACCATCCCCTGCCTCCCAGCACTGAGGGCGGCACCGCTGCTGGGGCTGGTCAGCTTGCATTAGGACCTGCCTTGGTAATGCCCATCTCGAATGCCAAGCTCCGAGAGCACAACTGTAAAAATACTACCCTGCTTCTTGGAACAGCTATTTCAAAATAAAAGGGGAACATAGGAGGGTGACAGAAAATACTCAGTAATTATTGACAGCTCCAGGGACTTGTCGGTGACTTCAAATGTTAGTCTTGCCTCTTGGTCTTTTAAATTATTCCCTACCGGTGCTAGCATTATTCCTTCTGTTCCCTGCTGGCATCCCTGGCCCACTCATTCTGGTTTTCTTACTGACATGTGCAAAAGAAAGAAAATCCCAGTGGGAACAAGAGCGCAGTCTGTAACTGGGAGAGAGTGAGAGTGCTGTAGACCACCCTGCCTTGCCAAGCCTTTTCCTTTGCACCAGGCATCAGTTGGCAGGAGCTGGACGTGCGCTGTTACCCAGCCGTCTGCGGCAGGGACACGGGGCTTGCCTCTCCTCAGGGTGCGCTGCCAGGAGGGACAGTGCGTGCTGGCTGCTGCTCTTTGAAGTCTACCACAATAAAGTCAGAACATCTTTAATAAGGGCAGGATCATCTAGGAAATCTGCAGGTAGCACCGAAAGCGAGGAGCGCCGGCTTTGGGTGGTTCCTGACTCGGTGTGTCACCTTGGGCAATCTGTTTCATCTCCAAATAAAGGAGGAGGGATAATGGTACTTATTTCCTTCACTTGGATGAAATAAAGATTACTTAAAGCAGTAAAGTGCTGTGAAGTTGGGGAAACAAAAGTTTTAAGGTATTAAGTAAAAGAAATAATCCCTGTAAGTGTAGGGAGGTGGACTACAAGCGGGAAGTTTGGTACTCTCCGTAACTCTCTCTTTCTCCTTGGAGCCTTGCACCACACTGCCAGATGCTGTAACCTTTCCTGCCCTTGGGGAACACCGCTTTTGAAGGGGAGAGCAATGCTGCTGCAATACTTGTTCTGTTGGGAACAATGGAATAGTTTTGCTTTGCTTGTGTTTGGCAGGGAAAATGTTGTAACCGTAAGAGCCGTGCTGGTCTCCATCACCCGGGCAGAGGCAGGGAGGGACGAGCCCCTCTGCCCTCCCGAAGCGTTTTGAGCAAGCCCCTGCTTCACTGTGGTGTAATGTGTCACTGCCACCTAGGGCCGCGGTCAGAAACTGCACCGCTGCCTGCAACACCTCATTTGCAGACGTCCTGTGTGTTTGTGTACGTGTGTACATATGAAAAAATAAAATAAAAATCTGAGTTCAGAAGAGGGACCTTATTAATACCTGTAGTGCATTTCAGAAAGTGAAAAACTGACTTTGTTTCTTGGGGAATAAAATTTCAAGCCAGTTTTTAATTCTCAGAAGCTGGAGAAAACCTGAAAAATCTCCTCAAGAGTCAGTAAAAAAGCAAAGTTTGGATTATATAGGATTGCTGTGGTTTAACCTCAGCCAGCAGCGAAGCACCGTGAGCCGCTCCCTCACTGACCCCCCCCCTGTTGTGATGGGAGAGAGATGTGGAAGAGTGAAAGTGAGGAAATACTCATGGGCTGAGATAAAGACAGTTTAATAAGTAAAGCAAAAGCTGTGCATGCTAGCCAAGTAAAACAAGGAATTCATTCACTGCTCCCCATTGTCAGGCAGGTGTTCAGCCGTCTCCAGGAAAGCAGGGCTCCGTCATGTGTAATGATTACTTNGGGATGCTTCATTACAGTTTGAGGAATTTGTCTTACTGAGCCTGAATTTTTACCTCCCGTTTATCCTCAGTAAATAATTCTTCTTCCGGTAAATTTCTTGCCTGCTGTCTGTCACTGTGCTGATGCTCAGACAAGGTGGTTGGAGACACTGTGTGCTCCAGGAAGCACAGTGATTAAAAATGACTTCAAAAAGTCATCTTCCTAAACTGTTTAATTCTAGAGGCTGTAAACCTTTGTAAAATACAAATTGGGCAAATTATCTTAGGCTTATCCAGCCTCCTAAGCTCTAAATATTGAGTTAAGTAATCATCTCCGTAAGATAATAAAGTAATCACCCAGCTGGATTTATTAAATGATGCTGGTATTTCAAAACCTAATCACAGAGTTAATTTCTGTAGATTATCATGCAACCCGCGAATGGCAAAGGTCAGCAAAAGGCATAGCTAAGATTTTTCTTGCTTTGGTGTTATTTGTGGGAGCTAGGATTTACCATGGAGACCCATCCTTTTTCATTCAAAAACCTAACAATGTTAAAAATGAATACAGTATATTGTATTCATAGGGATGATTGCATAGGGAATGAATGCATGAGCTTTCTCTCCTTGTTACTTTTAAGTATTGAAGCTCATGCCTGAAGACCTTTAGTCCCTTTAAGAAGGAGCGCGTTGAAGTGGCTAGCTATTGAGAACCTATCAGAAGCAGGTAAATTATATGTTACCTACAGGAAAAAAAAAAAAGGTAAATTGCATTTTCTCAGGTTTATCCTTGATTGCACATCCCTGAGAACTACTTGTAGAAATCCCTGGGCGTTTGGTGGGAGGGGGCACCCAGCCGGATGCCAGCGCTGGGTTTGCTGCCTGAGAGGCACCTGGCAGCTGGTTCTCTATCGTGCAGAGCTGTATTGCTTGTTCCCGATAACCATCTCACTCATGGGACAAGAAGTCACCGAGTGAAAACAAGTCAAAAGCATTTTATTTTTTATCATCATGACAATCTATTTTGGTATTTTGAATAATAAAGGAAGAAACTATGAGGGAATATAAATACAGATGTTGTCAGTTCTTACCTGATTTTTACTGATCTGAGTACAGGGAAACATTTTAGCTGTCAAATGAAGGTCTGTAAGTAGAAGGACTAGAAGAAAGCAAGAAATAACACTTTCCTCAGCGTACATCACCCCTGATTGTTCGTGGCAGTCCCAGCATGTTATTTCTTACATCTACAACTTCGGGGGAAAAACAAGTCATGGGGATATTTTCTTTCTGCAACACTGAGGTTTTTCCTTTCTTCTCTCAACCTCTTGCTGTCACCCCAAGAACAGTGGGGTAAGTGGGCACCAACCCCTGGGTTAGGTTGTATCCGCTCAGTGCATGGGAGGGAGGATTTCCCTGATACGAAGACTTGAGAAAGGTAGGTAGTAAGCCTCCCATCGTGGATGCAGCGATTTTGGGAAGGCAGAATAGCTGAACTGACCAAAATTGGGAAGATGGGACAGGCACCTGTTTGGATGCAGTTCTTTTCTTCTAGCCAGATGCCACCCTTCTTTAGAGAAGATGGGGTTTGTCTATAGAAGAGAAAGTACAGAAAACCCCTACAGCATTTCAGGGCAAGATTCAGCAAAGCACCTCAGTGTGTGAAATTTTTAGTAATTTCCTAACTTTTCTCTTAGCCTTGGGATGTTAGCAGAAGGGCACATCTAAATAAGTGGTGGCAGACAGACCGGAGCAGAGCCTGCCTTTGCTTGGAGCTGGCGGTTCCCAGGCCAGCCCTGAAGTGGGAGCTGCACAGCTCAGTAATTAGAGCCGCTGCGTCTGGCTCAGAGGCACCTGATGAAATATGTGCTGTGTAAAAAGATAAGGGGTATCTAGTGCATGGTATTAGGCATAAATGATTTTCCTGTTCTATTGTATCCCTCAAATACTTCTAAACCCCATAGAGCCTTTCATAATTAAGCACTGGCATATTGTCTGTTGTCTCTTTCTTTTCCTTCTCTCTGTACTTTTCTTCCCATGTTGTCGTACTGCTCTCCTCTAAGTTTAGGAAACCCCTCTACATGTTTTTATTTGTCATTGCGGGTCACTGTAGAATAAGTTTGTGTCCTAGAAGGATTCCTCTATAGCTGAGTATGGGAAACCCAGTTGTCTGTCAGCTCCTGGCCTCTCTCGCTGTCCATTTTAAGAGTTGTCCGTGCACTAAGTAAGAGTGTAGTGCCTTCTCCTACACTGGGCCAGTTAGTCTGGGCTTACTCCAGTGGTGATGGGAGAATCCTGTACTGTGGCACTGGACCGACCACGTATGTGTGGTGAGGTTGGTTCTGTCCATGGTGTGTGAGCCTGGTATTTTCCAAGCGTGGGCATGCAGAGCGCACGCTACCCAGCCATCTGCAGGTGAGTTCCTCTGGCTCCTGGGATGGAGATCTTACTGGGGGTTGGCTGCTGCCAAGTGATTTATTCAGCCTGCTGCTCTCTCCAGGGGAAACCTGAGGGAAGGGAGCAGCTGCAGGTGGGCTGTAGGACGCACTGTCACAGAGACCATGTTGTTACACATCCTTGCATCCTAGGGGCTTCACAGCCTTGGAGTTCAGCTGCATCCCAAGCTCTCTACCTCCTCGAGTAGGTGGTCCAGAGCGGGCAGAACCTTTGCTCATATTGTCTTGGTCTGACTGTCCCAGCACCCTGGCCGCACTTTGTGGGGTCCCTGTAGCTGCTGACGAGCCTCCAGTCTTTCACTGTACTGGGATTCAGGCATCAGCAGTAGAAGTAACGGGCGACTCCACTCTTCCAGCAAGTTGTTTCTGTTAGACTTTGCTGGTACCAGCTCTGCGTGCCTCGGCTCAGCACGCACCTCCCCGCTATGTCTCAGCATGAGTAGTTTCTCTCCATGTACTGCATCATCTCCCTCAGCTCTCCTTACTCTCCTGCCTTGGGGGAGACGGGACCTACGATGGGAACCGTCGTTTCCACTTGCACATCGGACACTCGCTTTCATAACGGAGTTTAAGTAACACGTGTGGTGGTGGTAGATGGAATTCATTTCTGAGTTGGGTCGTTGGTTTTGCCTTTTTCTGAGGGTGTCTGGGTGATGGAGGAGTGGAAAGGAAAGTGAGTGCATGTATGTGTATACATATATATATATAGTTACGCAGTTACAATTTCTTTTATTGACTAAACCTTATGTAGGCACTGAAGTACACGAATCTACCAAGATTTCTCTTTTGTATCAGGCCTTTGCGAATGAGACACTTCCAAAGGGAAGTTGTAAATAATTGCGATTGTCGGCCTCCCTCTCTCTCTGCTCTCTAAAGCTACAGAAGAGAAGTGATTGACCAGCTTTGTTATTCAAAGCATTTCCCTTAACAGCTGAATCCTGTGGGAGATTCCTCTTAGAGCAGCTTTCCTCTGCGGTGGACTCTCCTGACAAGATCACAGACTGCTTTTGGTCTCTGAGTGTCATGATGAACATCGTTAGGTCTATTTTTACATCTGAAATATGTTGAAAGATGCTGTGCAGAGAAGCAGCAGTGAAGTAAGATTTGAAAGTAGTCTGTACAGGGTAATGCTTTTGGGGACAGTAGGCATTTTCCTTCCCGTTTCTGAAATTTTTTATGTCTATAAAATCATAAAACTTGAATTAGCACCAAGAAAATAGTTATGACCGTACAAGGTTTTGTTTTTCTCTTTTTGCACCAAGATTGAAATTCTGTGCTTTATAGCTGCTCTAATATGTCCTTTTCAGCTTCAAAATTTTACAATAAAATAAATCCATTGCGGTAGTTACTGTTACTCTACACAATTAATTGAAAAGAAAAATAATGATACACATGTGTTGTTCTTCACCCTTTTATTCTGCCCTGAGTGCTGGTACAGTGTCAGAACAGCCTTTCAAGTCATGAGAGAGAAAATACTTTTGCTTGAGAAGGTGGTTGGGGAAGTGGTTGAAGAGGGGAACTGGTGGCTGAAATCTCAGTGGCTTAATTACTGTTTATGGTGGGAATTGGGCAACTGGCGGTTTTGACCAGAGTGTACCTGGGATTTGAGTGACTGTCACTTCACTGAGATTGGAGGTGCCGGATTTCATTAGGAACTGGTTTGGTGCTGGTGGGTAATCGGGATCCTGGCTGACAAGTCAGCTTTATCCAACCTGCCGACCATGCTGACGTGGCCTCGTCACGGGTTGGGAGGTGAAGGCTACACACTCAGCACGCGAGTCCTGAAGTGTCCCCTCTCATCTCCACACGTGTCCATGCGCTCCTAGCTGCAACTGGTTTGCTGCATCCTTGTGGCCGGTGAGGCTGGGTGCTGGGGATGGCGTCTCGGCACTTGCACGATGGACCAAGCCTGACTTGCTTGGGTGCTCTAGTTTTGGAAAGCAAGGGGTGGGAGGTTACATGTTTATCACCTTTCTCTAGGTGGGGACAGCTAGTCCTTAGAAGCTGTCTGCTCCTAAAAGTTATGGTATTTGAGGTAGGATGGTGATGTGCTCTATTAATTTTTCTTTTTTGTTGTGTTTTTCTACATTCCAGGAAGGGTGCTTGTGGCCTTCAGAAAGCTCGGTTTCACGCCAGGGTGCTTCAGAGGTACAGAGAGATTCCTTATTATCTTTACCAATGTGCTTTCCTCTTTCCTGTTATGTATATTTGGCTTCTCTCAAAAACATGCATCTATTTAGTAAATAAAGCTTTTTCAGTGTAGAACAAGAGCCAGGTGGACATCTGAGCCTGCCTTAACTCCCATTCTTTTGATGCTTAAGACTTTCTCATTAAAAGAATTACATTCTACCTACTCAACACCTCATCTCTGTGTGCAGATCCCATGTCATAGTAGGCATTCACAGTAGGTGGTGGAGGTGTCTCTCACATGCAGTGGCTCAGTAATTTGGGTATTCAGTGGAATGTATGAGACCAGTTCCCCTTCTCCCTGTGTTTTTCCTGGATTTGCAACACATATCCTATCACCAGTGTTTGCTGTCCCTGGCTAGCACAGATCCCTGGTCTGAGGAATAATTTGTGGGTGTGTTGCCTCAAGTGGCTCAGCTCACCCGTGTCAAACAGTGAATCTTCCTGATGTCTGACCTTGCATTTGTGAGGGGTGGGGGCTAAAGACCCTGCATGGACCCAAGAATGAGAAGAGCAGTTTGATAGATCTAGGTCAAAGAAACTGGTGGGTCTCTCTGCATCTGGGATAGACCAAGTGAGGAGCAGTAGCTTCTCCAGAGTGTCTTGGACTCTTTCTCTTGTAAAGCCTGACCTTCTCCAGGGCTTAATATGCTGGGTGACATTTTTTCCACTCGCAGTGCAGAAGCCTTGCAGGTTCTTCCCCAGAGGCTGAGTTGTGGCTGAGAACTGAGGGGGAGGAGGATACCTGATACACTCTGGTAGTGAAGGCGTGAGATATGCCAGGCCTTTACAAAATGTACTAAAATGGCCATCTGAGTTCTTTGGTGTTGCAGGGTATTACATTAACTCTGAGTAGGAGGGGGATGCTCAAACTGCATCTGAAATTCAGTACTGGGACATTTTCGTAGAATTAGTTAATTGTCAAGACTAGAGAGGAAGTATTTCCTACATATGGAAACAGAACTGTTTTCTCTCAGCCCTGCACATTTTGATGTCAGAAGGAACCGTGTGAGGTCTTGGTCTTCCTTTGTGGAACTTTTCTCAAGTACCTTGTGTTAGATCCTTCCTGCAACTCCTACCTCATCAAGTTAGGTGGCAAAGAGAAGTGTTTTCTGTTTTATCGGTTCTTTGTAAATTTGGAACACCCACAGTGCTTTGCTCAGACGTGGACTCACGTGTCTCTCTTCCCGTTTCAGATCATGTATGCTCCAAGGTCCAGGGACAGGTTTACCGCCCCATCTTTTATGCAGCGGGACCGTTTCAGTCGCTTCCAGCCCACCTACCCTTACATGCAGCATGAGATTGACCTTCCTCCGACCATCTCCCTCTCCGACGGGGAAGAGCCACCGCCGTACCAAGGCCCGTGCACCCTTCAGCTCCGGGACCCAGAGCAGCAGATGGAGCTCAACCGGGAATCTGTCAGGGCACCACCCAACCGAACCATTTTTGATAGCGACTTGATAGACATCTCGATGTACAATGGGGGCCCCTGCCCACCAAGCAGCAATTCGGGCATAAGTGCAACCAACTATAGCAGTAATGGAAGGATGGAAGGACCACCCCCGACGTACAGCGAGGTCATGGGGCATTACCCAGGCTCCTCTTTTTTCCATCACCAGCACAGCAACGCGCCTCCTTCCTCGCAGAGGGGGAGCAGACTTCAGTTTCAGCAGAACAATTCAGAGAGCACAATAGTCCCCAGCAAAGGCCAAGACCGCAAACCGGCAAACCTGGTCTGAGTTACTCGCCCAGGTGCATTTGAACTGAAGACAAGAGATTCAAGCAGAGCGGTGGAGGAAGACCCCCCTGCCCCGTGCTCCGGTGCACAATGTTGTTACGTTTCACGTGGTACAACTTAGTAAAACCAAACGTGCAAACCCGTTCTTTGTTTCTGATTCCTTTCAGGGGAATTGCATGCAAAGCAGATCGAAAGAAATACAAACTTCCATTCAGTTTGTCTACAAGCAGTGTTTCGGGGGTGGGGGTGGGGTGGGGGAATATATTATTTTTTTTTAATAAACTATTTCAATTATTTAATTGTAAAAGTTAACTTAGCACAGAAATGAGGCTTGTACGGCCTGTTTTGTACTCACTGAATGGCAGAAGGAAGAAGGTGGTTTTGCTAGATAAATGGGGGAAGAATTGGCCAGTTTGCTTTTTGTTTTCTCCCAGGGTGTGGATTTTTTTTTTGTTGTTTTCAAATATGGAACAAAATTCCTGTTTTGTGTGCCAAGGTATAAAGTTGAGAACTTAGATGAATGCAAGGAATTAATTTGTGTTGTGATAAATGTGTTTTAAAAAGTTGCACTATCTTAATGTTTAAAAAAATTATATATGAGGGAACTGTTTTATGTGAAGTTCTTCTATATGTGTCTTTTCACCTGTGGAATAATGATTGAGCCCCAGAATTAATCTGGAGGAGTTTGCCCCCCTCCCCCTGGGTTTGCTAGAAAAAGGGGACAGGACTTAGCCTAACATCTCTTTGACTTTTACAAATCAAGAAATACAGGGACACTTGTCTTTGCAATAATTTGCGTTCAAATAACAGTGCATCAATGAAGTGTCTCAGAGACTTTTGGATGGAAGACGGCAAATATGAAATCCCAGCATTTTCCGCCACTAGGGTTTAGCTATTTTGCAGTGTAGACTGTTTCGTAAACGACAAGACAAAATCCCAGAGGTGTTAATTTGTATTGATTCTAACTCAGTGCTGCCATTCTTTTCCTTTTCATAATGCAGTAATGCCAGTACTGACAGTTTTAGAGATTATTTTTTTTTTTTGTCCGCACCGTAGCCTGAAATGTATTTAGTCACATATCATGACATTATGCAATAAATTGTTTAAAAATGCAAGGTGGGTTTTTTCCCCTGCAATGCTGTTAAAATATGTGAGACTCTTGTGCTTTTCGCTCTCCATTTCATCCTTTAGATACTGAAGTTCAGTCCTGGAGATCCATCTGCTGTTGAAGTGAAGGGGCCTTTGTAGCTATGACCCCCGCCCCCGTGCAGTTTCCGCGGCAGTACCGGGGGTGCTGGCTTCCGCGGCATCCCTGGCGGTGACCTGGGAGCAGCAGTTATTCTCACTGCAGGCCATTTCGCTCTGGGCCCTGCTGCGGAAACCCTCCTCCGTGCAGGTCACGCGGCTGATGCCAGCAGGGCTGTGCTCACGGGTAAAGGCAACTCGCGTGTTACCTCGGTGTCTGTAAGCCCTAGTTTTGCCGTGCTGGTCTTAAGAGTAGTTGGAAAAATGTCAACTTGCCTGTAAAGCGGCCCGCGGGGCGTTTCTCCCCTGTTTGTTTCTGCATGGAAGCACGGGCAGCGCTGGGAGGCGGTTGACACAAATGGTGATAGCGGCATCACAAGCACACGAAAAAGCACAACTTGCACTTAAAATGCATTTTGGAAATGGACTTAAAAGTGAGAACCTTTAGAGTCTTAGCTTGAACGGTTTCTAATATGTATGTGTATACATGTGTCGTAGACCTTTTCCCTTCAAGATCTTTCACTTACTTTCTTAAACCTTGTGCTTGGTTAGGGGCAGCAGCCGCTGAGGGGGGCTGTGGAGGAGCGCGGTGCCCGAGCGCCGGGTCCCATGGCTGGAGGCTGGATTTCTGCAGGACTTCTGTACAGCGGGGGCTCTGATAACTGAAGTGCATCTTTGATCTATGCAGAGTTTTAATGCCAAAACAGTATGCATGTCCGCGTGTGTGTTATTCGGGCCTCAGTGTAGTTTGTTTTCTGCATAAGATAATTTGGTTTTACTCTAGTTCAGAACATGTTTTTGTAACTGTTAGTCTGAATACGCAGCCTCATTTGTCTCTGTAATTGTTTTTTGGTCTGAGTCACGCTGGTGATGCAGAGCAAAGCTGCCTTTTAATTTATATATTATTTGAAGGGAGAGAGAGAGATTGTATGGTGAGATTCACTTACTTTTTTTCCACTCAGACTGAGGAGAGGTGTTCAGGAGATGACTAGGTGGCTATCAGTCAGCTGGGCTCCAGTCATGTCTGGTTTCTGGGAATAAAAGCTGTGAAATTAGATTTTTGCAAACAACCTGTGAATATATTTCTTAGTTAAAAACCAAAACGCAACAGAAGACAAAACCAGCAAATACTGGTGGTGTTCTTCAGTGACTTTTGTTGTCCTTCAGAAGTGAGCTTTTAAGTCAGAGAATGTGTGTGCCTACACAGATAATTTGCTGTTGCCTAAGTGAGGATTATTTAGCCGAGAAGCCTTTAGGTGAGAACAGCTGGAACTCGGTCGCCATGGCAGAGCACACCTGGACTGGGCCCTGGGCTTGGACCGGTTGAGTAACGACTTTTCCCCATGCACAGATCTCAGCGAAGTGAGCCTTGAAGTTGCCTTCAAAGTCACCTCTTGGGAACGCGCTTTCTTTGACGATAGCCCTTAGCCATCTTTTGCCATTGCTGCATGCCGGTGGGTTTACGCACGGACCATTAACATGGTCCAGTTAATGATGCGCATGCTGTTGTCTCTTATTTTTCTTTGCGTGGAAAACGTAACTCGTTCCTGTTCTGTAGAAAAGACTTGCTTAAAAAGAACTTGGTATTTGCTCGCCTAATGGCTGCATTTCCTCTTGCTTCTTCCCCTTTTCATCATATTCTGTTGTCCAGAGCTAAAGTGCAGCCAGCAGACCTGTCAGCTCGGAAAGCGTTGTCACCTCTCGCTTGCTGTAGGTGGGACTGCAATCTGCTGCTTTCGTTTGGGGGCCTCTTAGGGGAGTCAGTATGGGATTTTCTGATGATTAGTCGTCTCCGATGGGAGTGCCGCCAGTAGTATAATGTTGTGGTTCTCTGGTTTTTCTTTCGTTGCAATGAGAGAGAATACGCCCTTGCTGACAGAATAGAATGGTAGAAGAAGGAATATCAGAATTAGATAGCACTGTCAGCCTTTACGGGCCTAGAAATGGTGGTCTCTGAAGATAGGTAATTCAATGAAGCATTTATGGAAAACTCCCTTTGAAAATGTCCAGAATGAATAAACGGTGTTCCACAGCAACTCAAATGAAGTTTGTAAATAATAAAAGATTTCTGCGAATGTTGTAGAATTAATCATGTTGATTATACCTCCACACTGGTGGTGAGGTTTAGGTGTGTCGTGCACAAACCCCGCATAATGTGTGCGTGGAGTTTTCCATGTGATGGATCATATCAGCGTGAACTATGGTTGCATCTCCTGACCTTTGCCCAGTAACCCATCTTCTCAACGTTCAGTCCAGTCATGTCCCCACTTCAGAAATTTTCAAGTTAAAAGATACGTTTTTTTAAAAAACGTACTTTTAAGAGATAAAGCATCATGACCTATCTCCTACTGCAAAGGTTAATTTTTCCCTTACGTGGCTTGGCATGGCTCCCTTCATGGTGCTAAATATGCCCCATCTTTGGTGTTTTCCTGTTATATTGCAGGGCTAGAAAAGGCAGGGGTTTAGCCATAGAAAAGAGGCTTCTCTCCCAGTTTCCCAATGGAGTACTCGGCACTTAGCTCTAAATCTGGATGTACGTTTAGCCTGGTTGTGGTTGGGTTCATCTCAGTGCTGCGCACGCAGGCTCTTTGTGTGTGAGGCTTTAGAGATGTGAGTGAGGAGTAGGACGACTGGTACCCAGCCAACGGAGCAGCGTTCAGCCCCCTTTCCCGGCATGTGTGGCACATGCGGAATTCGCGGTACTTTGCATAATAGGTTGGTTTTGTCAGGGAGGACCTACTTAAGCTACCGATGAACTCTGCACTTAACACAGTCTCAGCCTGATGTCACTTTATTACAGCGTGCTTTTTCCTTGTAAGTAGGGAAACTCGGGCACACGTCCCTTGTACAAGTTCTTGACGGCTAGTGAGGAAGGTATTTACATTCCTGCAGTCATGGAATCTGCAGGAAGCATGGGTCACGCTGTGCTTCATTTGGCTCTTTATTATTGCTTGCTCACTTCTCCCACCAATTTGTCCCAGCTGGAAGCTGCTGCTGTTATCCCAGAATTATCCTGAATAATATAATAATGAATAAATCATGGATTTTTGCGTTGCAGAAGTATTTTTTTAAAAAAATGTGTTGCTGAGATACCTTTTTTTTTTTTCCTGTGAATGTGGTTCAGGGAAGGGCAAGGAGTGAAATGACATTGTTTCTGAAAGAATGCACTTTGCCATAGGGAAGAAAGCCTTGTCCTCCTGGAGAGTCCCATGCGCAGGCTGTCTGGAACAGCGCTGTATGGAACAGTCCTTTCTAACCCTGCCAGGTAGCGAGATATTGGACCTTAAAACCAACACTCTGATCTGTAAGGAATGTTTGAATGGTTTAGGGAAGATGGATTACTAACCTTTCTCTGACTCTGAGCCCTGAACGCTCATGGTAACCAAGGTAACCTGATTTCATAGGCAAAGAAAAAGAAAAGAGTATGCTGGTGAAAATAGATATGCTCCAAAATTATTCTTTGGGGTTTTTTTTCCTTTGCTTTTTTTTTTTTTTTATCTTCCCTCAAGGAGAAACAATAGGCTGGCTGGTACATTTGAAGGTATTTAGGATTATTTGTAAGTTCTCTCTGGTCATTACCATCAAGTCATGTCCATGCACATGTGTGTGTATATGTACCTGCATGCAAACTTGTGCCTGTATCCTACCCCTTGATTATATGTAATCGGTTACTATTCCATAATCACCTTCCAGAAGTGCTAAATGGCTGTATATTGTGCTCTCAGGAACAATGGCAGGTCATTTGTCAAACAGCTGGAGGCTTGAGGAATATTTGCTTTTCAGTCCTGTAAATGCCACGGCCCTGTTTTAATCAGTAGGGGAGTTTCTTGCTACGCAAATTCTTGCCTGTGGCCTGGTGCACTAGTGCATCTTCCATCCAACAGCTCTCTCCTTTTGCGTGAGCTTTGAAAAGTCCTTGTGGTTTTGGGACAACCCTAATGTAGACCTCATGTATTGACGTACAGGAAGGAAACGTACTTCGTGTACTCTAAAGCTTAGAAGCATGTTTTTTTCAAACCTACCTGATGCTGAGGACCAAGTGATCCATTTGTACAGTGGGTTCAGTTGAAGGCTGGCTTTTCCTTACGTCTTCGCTGTTTAGGTAACGGCTGCTGCAAATAATTTAATTACACATACCTGGGCTTTTCCTGCACTGTGTTGCCTGATTGCCAACCAGGGCGATTACTTTTCTCCTAAACTAGCCCCAAATGTGTCAATTGTTTAAAACCCTGGAAAGAGGCACTCTCACCGAATTGTCTGAGACCTGTTGAGGCCTCTTAGACCATGGAAAAGTTCCTTGTGAGGACGTGTTGAACTGACAGAGGTTTCCTGTCCGAAAACTCTGTTCTGTATGTTTTGTTAGGGAATTGAAGTTTAACTTTTTGATAGTTGCCCAGCTGAAAATGTTGGTTGGTAAGATTTTTTTTTTTTTTTTAATAATACTTAATATCTTGTTTGCCAGTCTGTGCTCATTAATCAGGGGCATAAACTACCTTTTGATCCACCTCCGATTGCCATTGCTATGCTGGCAAAAGCCCCGCTGGACACACTGGCACCAGCAAAAGAAGAGTCATTTTCTTGGTGCAGCTCTGCTTGGGGCATTAGCAGAAGCTGCACCACGAAGTTCCACCTTCAAAACCAACATCAGACCTGCACTGCATCTTCCCGGCAAATTCCAGTGCTAGGTGATGGCTCGGTTTCGGTGAAGTGCTTTACCCACGCTAGTGAGCACCACAGACACGCAGTGGAGGAGTCTATGGGTGTTTCCTTGAAATCGCAACGATTTGCATTAAATATATATTCATGCAGGTTTTGTAACTGCTCACTACATTTCTCCTGCTTTCGAAAGAGAAAACCGAGCATGATTTTGTATTGAGAAGTGTTGCAAACTCTCCTGGCTCTTACTTCTGCCTTGCTGTTGTCTCTGTTCCGTTTTCAGGCTGAACACAAGCAACCCGGGTATTGCTAGCACCGCTTCCCTGCTATAAAAGAGCTTGCCTTTTTATGTTGGTTAACGATAAAGAAACAAACTCGTAACCTAGATGCTTCCCCCTTCCCTCCGACGGCCGCCCTCCGTGTGATTTACTGCCAGAGATGACCCTGTCATTTCTTTGCTACGTTGCTGCTGCTGCTGGTTTAAATGGTTTGGTGTGTGAGCTTTCTGAAACGACGCGGTGTGTGTAGGATCTCGTGGGTGAACAAAGCTGTCTCTTCTCTTCTTCCTCCCTCTCCTTGGTTTGTGCTTGTCCGTCCGCCGTGGTAGGGTTATTAATAAATGATATCCGTCCGTATTAGATATAATTTTGAGGAGGTTTGCATGTCAGTAGTTCGTAAGCAACTAAGGTGCCTCATGTTCAGGTCTGAGCAGGTAGGAATCCCCTTGCACTCGAGAGGGCCTCAGCCAAAGCCCGGTGAAGTTGGAAGGCTCTCGCCAGCTTCAGGGGGCTTTGGATCAGGCCTTACGCTCCCACCTTTGTTGTGCCTCACTGAAAATGGTGCTTTTTCAGTTGTCTGTCTTTTTTTTTCTGGGTTGTTTTTTCTTTGTATGGTGCTGTGTATAACTTGAATATATTATGCACATATCCTACCCAATGGGTAGAACAAACAAACATACAAAAACAAATAGATGATGTTAATACTGTAAGATAATGTATAGATGATACCAATTTTAACACAAAAAGAACATGGCATAGACTTTGTGAATGCCAACTTCTGTGCTTGGTCCTTTTTTGTAAGAAAATTTGCAAATGAATGCATACAAATGACAAAAAGTCTATGTATTTTATTTTCCTATTAAATATCAATATAATATCACAAGGGAAAAAGTTTGAACAAATCCTTTTTGACTAGCCTGTGTATAGCAATTGGTCGTTTGGTGCATCCTTGGTGTGAAGATTTGTTCTTTTTTTGTTTTTAAATGTGTCACTTTAAGAAAAAGGAAAAAAACACAAAACAAACAAAACCTCCACAGCTTTAACCGTGCAACGAAATGCTTCTTGTATTGGTTGTTGCCTCGCTATTGCTGAGTTGGACCAGTATTAGTTACTACTTCTCCAGCAGATAATGTTATTTATTATTATCCTTGATGACCTTTTTTTGGTTAGAAATGGTCTAAAAACTTCCGGATCTTTTTATCCACATCATAGATTTGAAGTGAAGCTCAGACAAGTGGGAACTGACCCAAACCATCCCTGCAAAATCAAAAACTAGGCCAATGAGAGTTTTGTGACAAAAGCCAGCCCTTGCTCTATGCCCACTACTGGCGCGCCATCCTGCCACCGTGAAAACTGTCTTAAGGCTTGGTGTGCAGCTGGGAGTCGTGGAAGACGTGTGTAGTTGCAGGGTACGAGCCTTTGAGGTGAGAAAAGACACAATTGGTAGCGAGCTGAATGCAGGGTTTGAGCGTAAGCTTTGAGTCGGCAGCGCCGCTGCCGTGTTGGCCGCTGACAGCAGTGGCTCAACCCGGGTTCATATTTAAGATTATGGAGAAATGCCTAAACCTGTTCAGACCCAATGTGGGAAGCGGTGTGGAAAGTGATCCAACACTTTAACATTCTGCCGGGCTCCCTCGGCAGCTTGGTTCTCCCCTGGCATCTCCGTGCATTTGGCTGTCCATCCCCGTGCCCCTCTGCGGGCTCTTTGGTAAAGCAAATACCTCAGGAAAACTCAACATGAAGTTCTAGTGTAGAGACTTGCAGATGCTGTACTTATTTTTCTAAACTGTTTGTTCTAACTACCCCAGGACGGTAGGTGATATTAAAGTTTATTGGTCCGAGACAGACTCGTCCTCTCGCAGATGGATACCGACTAATCTTTCATAGATACTCATGTCTATATGTAGCTTTTTTTATACTTGTCAGGCTTTAACCACAGATGTAAGGTAGCGATGTGATGGGATACGTTTGGGATGGCGTTTTTGTTCGGTTTTTCAGATGACTAGCTAATCGCTATGCTAAAACTCAGGGGGCTTTATCCGGGGCCCAGTGAAGGCAATGGTGAGGCTTCCTCTGGTTTGAGTGGGCTTTCAGTCCAGTCCATCGCGCTCGAGGATGGTGCCTTGGAGCACGGTCCTTCACCACTTCTCTGTTGACCTGAAACTTCAGTTACATGTTTGTCTGTAAATATCTTTTTAAAAGCCCTCACAGGAGTCCTGTATCTGAATGCTGATCATGGTTGTTTTGGTTGGTTGTTTGGGTTTTTTTTGTTTTAAAGTGTGTAAGTTTTTATGGCCAGTTCTGCATCATCAAGCCCTTACAGGTAGCTTGTATCCATCCCTCTGTATACAGAGCTGTTTTATCAGTAAGCATGTACCGTAGGGAGATGTGCATATTTCCTGATAGCCGTTTATTAACTCATTTATTGTTTGTCAGGGCATAGAGTAATTGTTTTGGAAGGATGCCTTGCCTGGCCATGTTCACGTTTCTGTTTGCACTGCAGCACCACTTCTGTGCGTGAAGGAAGAAGAACAAACAAACAAAAACCCCCATGCCTTGACCAGGAAGGCTCGATAGAGTCAACCTCCCGCTAGAGGAATCTAGGGTAGGATTTATCATAGCAAAACTTGCATATTGAGTGGACCAAACACGAGCATGTCTCCTTTTAGAGGCACTAATTTGCTTTGAAGCTGTAGTGGAAGGAGCAGACTGTGATACGTGTACTCACAGCTGCGTTCATGCTTTTCCATTTACCACAAAGCACAGCAGGCAGCCAAAATTTTTCAAGAAGCATAAGCAGAAGTTATGAGAGCCTCAGGCATCGTAGACTTGGAAAGCAAAAATAATAATAATAAAAAAAAATTCACTTTAATATGCTTTAACAAAGCTTTTCTACTTAGAGTACAAAGACTATGTAAACGTCTGTAGGGGTTTTATCTTTGTATGGCTGTCAGCTGCCCAACGCTGCTGTGCTCAGAGCATTTCACAATGGTATGTACATCAGTCAGGCTGTTACACTTAAAATTAACCATCGAATACCTGGTTTTAGTGTGTTGACCCTTTCTTTGTTGTTTCTTGCTAGTTATTTTACAGTGTAAAACGCTTTCTTGCTGTATGGATATTTTTTATTTTTTTTGTATTTCCAAGATTGTGGCTCTCAAGATCATGTTTTCAACACGTCTCTTATTTTTGTCCATTTTGTTTCAAGCTATTCAGAAATATGTACAGCACTATCAACAATATTTAATCTTTCTTTTAAATTTTATTGTTGTAAAAACAAAGCTATTAAAAACATAAGTCTTTTTACAACTGTATTGGAATTTCTCAATAGCTGTTCATGTGATGCTATGACAAACCTGGCTTGCTTTAATTTTTTTTTTTAATTTTATTTTCCTTTTAACACAATTAATTTGTTGCTTTTTGTTCCATGGTAACTCCCAGTTATATACAGGAAAAGATTGCAACTGTTATGTATCTGACTCTTTTAATTGAGCAAATGGTGATGTCCTAGTTTTTAGACCTAAGGTCTGTTTATTGCAATACTTTTAAAGGAAGATGTTGCTCTAAGTGCTGTTGTTAGTTTTAAATACAGATTTTATGCTTGTTCTTAATATGCTGTGGTTAAACCATGGCACAAAGTTATTAAAAATCATGAAATGCATTTGTCTCCTGTTGAATTTATTTTCTCTTTGAAGTGAATAAAACAAAACCTAGCAAAACAAAACAAAAAAAGGTGGGCACAAACTTGAGCACAGGAAGTTCCACCTAAACATGAGGAGGAACTTCTTTCCCTTGAGGGTGGCAGAGCACTGGAACAGGCTGCCCAGGGAGGTGGTGGAGTCTCTGTCTCTGGAGACATTCAAAACCCGCCTGGACGCATTCCTGTGCAACCTGCTCTAAGGTGGCCCTGCTCTGGCAGGGGGGTTGGACCTGATGATCTCCAGAGGTCCCTTCCAACTCTGGCCATTCTGTGATCCTGTGAAAGACTTGAGTGGCCTTCTGTAAAACAAGTACTTGTGTTCCCTTGCTGATTTGCCGCTGGCAACAGGGTAGCTGGTCATTAAGCAACCGGAGGGCGGACTCTGCCCTTGGAACATAGGGGAGGGTTGTGGGAAATGGGTGTCTTATGAGGATTTTGCATCAGTGTTCTGGCTTTCACCTTTGGTGACTATTACCAGGATCATTTCAGATGTTTCTGCCCCACCTCTCTGCCAGAGGCAGCTGTGTGTGAGCGCCAAACTGTGACAGTCTAGACTCTTAATCTAAGTCACTCATGACTTCGGTTCCTTTAAGCCAACAACCCCACCTCAATCTCGTTACAAGCTCTGGGTATTGGTGGCTGCCCCAGGCACAGCTGGTCCCCCCCGACCAGCTGGGGGATAATCAGTGGCCCCAAACCAGTTGCAACCATTGATTAAAAACCAAACATACAGGATATGGCTCATGGAGGAGCTGGGGGGAAGCTGGTTTAAGAAACCTGGGCCATGCTTTGGCTGGTGCTTAAAATGAGTGATTGTGGTACAGTGGGGGAAAGAGGGAGACGATGCTGTTAGTAAGAAACTAGACAAAAGGCTCCCATGAAAGACACTTGTCTTTGGCAATACAGATCTTTGTAAGGTAGGTCAGGCTACCCATGGCTGGTACCTGTCACTGTGCTAAAGCTTAACAAAACTAGGAAAGTGGTGGGGTTTTTGGGGTTGTTTTGTTTTGAGGGGGTTTTTTTGTTTGTTTGTTTTTTCATAGAGCAGTTAATTTCAATGTAGGTATAAGTGTAAAGTGATGCTTTATTTAGCATGATTATTCATGAAATAATTCTCTTGCATTGTATTTTATACCTGTGCCTGTGCTTGCTGGAGCTTGATCTCTCTGGTGCTGAGGTACGATGCGTAGAGGGAGGTGGTAATTCAGACCTGGGTCTTTCTCGAGAGAGGTCGGAGTGCTGTGGGAGCCACGGTCCCAGCCCCTTTCTGACACCCTGCTTATGGGGCAGCCTTTGTATTAGCCTCCCATAGGAACCAGGGGGTGTTCCCCTTGCTGCTGTTCTTTTCAAATGGCTTGGTACTTTAAATGGTACAATACTTATTTTTGGTTCAGAAGTAACCATTTTCTTTTCCTATAGTCACCCGGAGTTAGCTCTCCCCCTTCTGTGGCATTTTGATTCTTCTCTAATACCTAGAAAATCACTAGGTTCTTAGAAGGGCTCCAAACCTCCAAGCTTCTGCTCCTCCTCTGCTGTCTGAACCCTGAACTCCCTGGAAACTGCTTTTTTTTTTTTTTTTTTTTGAGCCTGCTTTGATCTTTTACTTAATCTGGTTTTAATTGTATTTATATTTGTTTTATAATATGCCATTCTGTTTGATTGTGTTTTAATATCTCTGCCGATGGTTGCAACTCAGAACTTGGCTATAAATGGGATGTCTCATCTCAGTAGGGTTACTTTTTTCCTGTTAAAAGATTAATACGGTGGCTGCTGCAGTCCTGTGAAACCTCTAGGTCTGGCTTCCAGGCTCCCAGCAGTATTGCCTCTCATTACAAACACCCTGTTTTTAACATCCCAAACCCTTTTCTTCCACAGACCCCTCTGTAATGAGCCTTCGTTATTTAGACAAAAAATTAATTAGGCGTCTCTCATTATCACTGTTTTGATCAGCTGTGCTTTAAATGAATTCTAATTAAAATGCACATTTTAAAAACCTTACTGCTGAATCCTATTCTAATAGCTCGCATCTACTGCAAGGATGCCCTGCTTCTGCGCAGTTTGCATTGTGCCACTTTCGCAGAAGCCTAGCACCGATTAGGATCAAAACTTGCGCAATTTTTTATTTTTTTTGCTTGTCTTCTGCATTTTTTTCCAGCTTGACTGCCAAATGATTGCTCCTGAGAGCGGGGATTAGAGCTGAGATACTGCATTCTTTGCATGTGGTCAAACTGATGAGCTGAGTTTCTCAGTATCCTTTGTAGCCATTAGCATCACTTGTCCCCAGAATGTTTCAAAACCCAAGGGAGAAACTGTGTGCTCTAGTTGTGACTATTTGGTTGCCTATTTCTGCTTACCTTAGGTGTTCCGTGTTGCCCTAAATGTGTTATTTAAGTTGGCGGGACTGCATGATCTGTCCCACTGATGTCCATCACACGCTAAGCCAAAGGCAGCTTTGCTGGGATGCCAGTGGGCGTACTAAGGACAGCCAGAGGGGCGCGTGTGGAAGGTTTGCTCTCCTTAATAAAGGGACTAATATGTAAAGTCCAGAAGATGCTTACTGTGAAATATTTCATGCCCTTTAATAGGTTCTGCTATGAAGCACACTGCAGAACAGCAGCAGAAAGGTGCTATTTTACAGATGAGGGAACACGCATTAAGAAGGACATGGCAGCCTGTGGCGGTGCTCGGAATAACCTTCCCATCTTCTCCCACCGTTCTCAGTCCCTGCAACTGCCAGGTGTATTTTCTCTCCACTCGCTTCTAACACGCGTGTACCGCTGCCCTGTACAGAGCTATTCTTCTGTGTTTGGCTGATAGATGCAGGGGATTAAGCAAGCAGCCAGAATGTAGCCGTCCCTCGTCCAGAGAAAGAGGGCATCTTTTTCATGGAGGCCAAAATGCCATCCTTGAGCCCCAGAAGCTCCCTTCGATGCCAACACCAGATCACTGCAGATTAATTTAACATTTGCAGACATTACAGTGACTGACAGTCGAGTTGAGTGGAAAATTCCGGTTTAATCCCACTCTGTGTGCCACAGACATGGGCTCAGACAGCTTGACCTACATTTAAACCTGGGCAGTGAGAAACTCTTAGGGGAAAAAGAAAAAAAAGTAGTTTTCATCTCAAAGCAGCGAGGATGTTCCAGCTTATTACGTGTCCCTGTATATATGCTTACACCCATAATTGTGTTACGGTGCTGTGAATATTTCATAAGCTGAGGCAAGTTTGCCCTACTTGGCTTTACTTGGTGAAGAAGTCAAATACGAAAGCACGACTGTGCTTGCATAGCCAGGGAGCAGGGTTTATGGCAATAGCGAAATGTGTAGGAGCTAGTCCTTTCCTGACAACGGGGTTAGGACTGTCAGTGCTATAAAATTTGCCTGCAGCTGCAAACTTTGTAGCTCTTGGGGTGGGGGGAAAAAAGCTGACGAGCTGGTGACTTTTCGCTAATGTTTTGTCGGGTAAAGCTCAACTGACTGACTGCAAATTCAGCCTCGTTCATTTGGCCCCCTTCGTCCTGCAAGATCAAAGGCGATGGAAGTTACTTGAAAGTTTCACTGTGTGTGTTTTGGGTAGTTGCTGGTGCAATATGAGGTGTCACAGCTTCTCAGCGAGAGGCGCACTGGCGCGTGTTAAAAGCCGTATGGCCGAATGATAACTACATTGGCTCCTCAACATGCAGGCCCTCTCACCTCTTGAAATTGTGTTCTGACATTATGCCCGTAGATAAGAAAATATGCAGGCTAGCTCCAGCCACGCGGCGGGGGAAACAGACACTGTCCTCTACTGTGAAATTATGCTCTGTCAGGAGGATGGCATCAGGCACACTAAAATCACCAC
Source organism: Rhinoptilus africanus (assembly GCA_013400135.1). Classification (NCBI taxonomy): domain Eukaryota; kingdom Metazoa; phylum Chordata; class Aves; order Charadriiformes; family Glareolidae; genus Rhinoptilus; species Rhinoptilus africanus. Next base: position 422,217 of record VXBO01009751.1, read on the forward strand.
CTGACAATAGCAGAGAAGAGAGAAAGTGCCTGTCTGTGTGACGGCTGTACTCAGACTGCGCAGCTGTAGTTTCAGGGCCGCTGGTGCGTTGGTGGTTTTACTTTCTGTTTTTAAAGCAGGTTGGCTTTGTACAGGTACATACTACGCGGATATACGCAACTCTGCTTAAATACAGGACTGCTGCACAGCAATCCAGAAATGTCAAATATACTGTTAGTCACATTAGGCAGAACTCGGAGTACTCCTTATATAAAATTATAGTGCGTTATCTTTCTTTGCCTGGTTTATCTAACCCAGGATAAAAATTAAAGCAGGTATTTGGCAAACCGAAGCATTAGCCATCAGTCAGCCAAGGCTGAGAAATTTCCCTTCCCCCAGTAAAATTCTTCTGAAGCGTGTCCTCCTGCGTTGGAGCACGGCCGCCACAGCTGGGAGGTGGCTGAAGGCCGTAGCTGTGTGCAGACACATGTTTTTTTGGGGGAAGGTGCTCCGAGTGGTCTCTCGGGGAGCGGCTGGGTAAAGGGCGGCGCTGTGGGTGCGAAGGCGCTGGTGGGAAGTGCTGGACGGTGCCAGCTGAGGGCACCTCGCACCACTTTCTGCAAAGCCTATTGAGCATGGAGGTGTTACTTCTCATCTCTAACTTCTCTCATATTTATTCTCTTTGGCTCCACATCCTTATGAGCTATCTCTGGAAACTCTTTTGGCCTTTATGGGCACGTGCATGTGAGATAATAAAAAGAAAAGCATGTGGTAAACTTGCAGCTTGTGTATTTAGAGCCTAATGGTGGATCTGCGTCTTGTCTGCATCTGCTTTGAGACCCTATTTGGGAAGACATCAGCAGGCACAAGGACCAGGCGAAGGCAGGGCTTGCAAGGAGCCCGTGCTGGCTCTCCACGCCTGCTTCGCTGCAGAGGGGCTGCCCAGGCAGCGTTCTGAAGTTCTCGGTACTGGATCCGTTCCACTACTGACTGCCCAGCAGTGCAGTTTGGGTTCGGATTAGGTGTAGGATCACAACTGCTTTTCGGGTGAATTCAACGCGGCGTATCTCGAGTGGAAATTACGTCGGTTTTATGACTTTATTCTGATTGCAAGGGAACATGAGATCCTTGATTCAGTATGATATTAGGAGGAGGAGGACAGAGACTGATCCTGTAATGAGTCAGGGCTGGTGGGGTAGACTCAAAACCTGTAGCGTGTTTGAGCAACATGAGATCACATGTGTCAGGAAGCCATGGCACGTGTAATCTGGTACTAAGTATGCTAAACATGGATTTAGCCCATAGGCGAGCCGACATTATCAGAACAGGGTTTGGCAGCAGCCTGACCCTTCAGCTACTCCAGCATGAAGCCACCGAACACAGCAATATCGAGCCACAGTTCATGAGTCACTCCTAGGGAACGCTGAAGCCCAGAGGTTGCTAATGAGATCTTGTCAGGAGCACCCACGCGCTGCTTTCTTGGAGAGCGGGGACACAGGAGATGTCCCCGTGTGCACCTCTGTTTTCCCACGGAGGACAGTTCTTTAAGGTGACAAACGAGGTTGAGGGAAATGGGGCTTCACCTTCAGAGGTGGGCATTCTCACCACCATCATTACACCCTGGCTCCTGGTCAGAGATCTGTGTCCGCTGCTGTGCCTGTGAGGAGCGAGCGCTCTCTGGGCACTCATGGAGCTGCCCTGCATCATGAGGATGTCTATGCGTCTGGCACAGAAAAAGTAAGAGATTTGCAGACTGCTATTTTATTTTTTTTTAAACACTACCTTTAAAAAAACCTTAAAAACGTTTTAAAAACAGTGCTGGAGAATTTATCTGAGGTAGATTCTCCTCTGATTATGGTTTAGTCTCTTTATAGCCATTTGGCCAGACACAGAAGCAGTTAGAAATCTCTCTTTAATTAGGTATCTTTATGAAGCTCTTTCCCTGGTGTGTAAGATTTGGGTGGGTTTCTTGATTTTTTTTTCATTCCTAAGCAAGCCTGTGTTCCCTCCTCTGTGATTGTCCAATCAATTCATCAAACTCAACCCCAAACTTAATGCTACATGTTGCCCTGTAGGCTTATGAAATCAAGACATATTCTTTCTACTCAAGAAGATCATCAAAAAAGCCACATAATTGCCAGGGGATAATTATGATTCTCTAATTATTATTGTTGCTGACAGTAAGTGATGAACAAGGGCGAATGCAGCGTGACGCTCTAAGCTGACACCCTGAAGGAGACGCAATCAGGAAATGTGCTTTGCCACTGTTTTGGCTCTGGCCCACTATGGGGTCACAGCTTTGGCTGCAGCCCTGTTCGGGAGACTTTGTCTCCAGCCCCTACCTGGGCTGTACCTTCAGCTCTGGCACTACCTTCAGCCATGACTGCTTCTGGTCCCTCTTCAGGTCGTAATTTTGACTGGCCCCATTTTTTCGGCCATTTCTTCGGCTCCAGCTGTTGCTCTGGCCATGATTTCAGCTCAGGCCTCATCTTGGGCTGAGGCTTCAGATCTAGCCTGGTGCCAGGGCATGACTTTGGCTCCAGCCCCGTTTCAGGCTATGACTTTGGTTCTTGCCCCTTTTTGGGCCATGATTTTGACTCTGGCCCCTGGTCAGGCCATAACTTCCACTGCAGACCAGTACTGAGCTGCGGTTTTGGCTTGGCCCCATCTTGGTCTGCAACTTTTGCTCCAGCCCTAACTAGGGCTGATACTTGGACTCTGGGCCAATGTCGGTCACAACGTTGGCTCTGGCCCTGCTTGGGAGGCTGCTGCAGCTCTGGCCCCATCTCAGTCCCCATTTTTGTCTCTGCTCCGATATTGGGCTGCAACTTTGGCTCTGGCCCTTGCTCAGTCCATGACTTCTGCTCCAGCACTGCTTCAGGCAGCAGTTTCAGCTTTTGCCTGGTATCAGGCTGTGATTTTGGCCCTGGTCCATTCTTGGGCGGTGATTTCAGCACTAGCCTCTGCTTGGGCTGCACCTTTGGCTCAGGCCCCATCTTGGGTCACAGCTTTGGCTCTGGGCCCTTCTTGGACCATGACTTTGGCTCCAGGCCCTTCTTGGACAGTGATTTCAATCCTGTTCCATGTTTGGGCTGTGGCTTCTGCTCTAGCCCCACCTTGAGCCACGAGCACAGTGGTGGCTGCATTTGGGCCTCATCTTCAGTTCCTGCCCAATGTCAGGCCATGACTTTGTCTCTGTCCCAATATTGGGTTATGACTTCAGCTCTGGTCCCTGCTCAGGAGGCTGCTGTGGCTCCCACTCCTATTTAGGTCATGCCTTCAGCTCCAGGCCCATCTTGGGCTGCGACTTTGGCTCTGGCTCCATTCCGAGCCACAAGTTTGGCTCCAGCCCCATATTGGTCTGTGCTTTCAACTCCAACCCCACCTTGAGCCACATCTTTGGCTCTAGCCCAATCTCAGGCCATATCTTTGACTCCGGCCCCTATTCGGCTCGTTAATTTGTGCCTAGCCACAGCTTGGGCCGTCACTTTCCCTCCAGCCAAAATCTTGGGCCACGGCTTCAACTCTGGCCCCAGCTCTAGTCGTGACTTCAGCTGCATCCCAGCTTCAGGTCGTGATTTCAGCTGCAGACCATCTCTAGCCCCTGACTCAGGTCTGGCCTGATACTGGGTTACTGCTTCAGCTCCAGTGCCTGCTTGATCCGTGCCTTTGGCGAGGGCCGGGTAACAGGTTATGAGTTTGACTTCAGCCCCATGACAGACTGCAGCTTCATCTCCAGTGCCATCTCCAGTCATGATTTTGGTTCTAGCCCAATATTGGGCCGTGACTTCAGCTCCTGACCGATCTTGGGCAGCAGTGTAGGCTCTGGCCCCATCTCTGGCCATGGCTTTGGCTCCAGCTGCATACTGGGTTGTGATGTCAGCTCTGGCTGTGACTTGGGCTCCAGTCTCATGTTGGTTTGCAACTTTCGCTCCAGGCCTGTCTTGGGACATGATTGCAGCTCCAGCCCCTGCTTACATCATGACATCTACTCCAGCCCCATTTGGAGCCACAGTTTTGGCACTGAGCCATGCTGTGATCACAGTATGTACTACAGACACATCTTGGCCTCCGACTTCATCTCTGGCTTCATCTCAGTCTGTGAATTTGGTGTTGGACCCATACTGGGCAGTGCCTTCAGCCTCTGCCTTATCTTGGGCTGCTACTCACCACCAACCCAAATTCATCTCTGGTCCGTGCTCAGGTGGCTACTGCAGCTCTTGGCACTGTTTGGGCTGCAACTTTGCCTCTGGTCCCTGTTCAGGCTATTACTTTGTCTCCAGCCCCATCTCAGGCCACTACTTGGTCTCCAGACCTATCTCAGGTCACAACTTATCTCCAGCCTAATACTGGGCTGTACCAGCCCCATCTTGGGCAGTGATTTCAGCTCTGGCCTGACCTTGGCCTGTGATTTTGGCTCTGGCCTAATTATGGGTCCTTTTTTTTTGGCTCCAGCCCTGCTTGGACTTCCATTTCAGTGCCGTCCCAATTTCAGGTTGTGCCATCCCAGTTCAGGTCCCAGCCCCATCTCAGGTTGCAGCTTCAGTGTCAGCTGCATCTGGGGGCTGCAACTTTTGCTCTGGTGCCATCTTGGGCTGGTACTTTGGTTGCAATCAGGTATTGGGCTGTTACTTTGGCTCCAGGCCTCTGCTCAGGAGGCTACTGCAGCTCTGGCTTCTAATCTGGGTGATGACTTTGGCACTAGACCCATCTTGAGCCATGACTTTTGGTCTGATCGGATATTGAGTCACCACTTAGGTTCCAGCCCAGTATTGGGCTGTGAGTGCAGCTCTGGCCACATCCATGTCTGCAACATCATCTCCCACCTGATATCAGGCCATGACTTCAGCTCCAGCCTCTGCTTGGACTTGCATAACTACTGCGGCTCCTGCTTGGCCCTTCACTTCTGCTCTGGTGCTCTCTTGGTCTGTGCCTTTGGGTCCTGCCTGGTATCAGGCAGCAACTTTGGCTCCAGCCTATGCTCAGGCTGCAGCTTCAGCACTGGTGCCAAATCAAGCCTTGACTTTGTAAAGATAGTGGGGATCATACTTCAGCTTCTGTCCCATCTTGGGCAGCAATTTCAGCTCTGGTCCCCCTAAGGTTGCTATTTGGGATCTAACCCCATGTGACTGTGGCTCTGAACAGTGCTTGGGCTGAAAGTTCAGCTCCTGCCCCCTGGTTGCATCTTATCTTTGGCTTTGGTCCTCATTTGGGCATTATTTTGTCTCCAGCCCCATCTCAGGCTCTTAATTTGTCTCCAGAGAGATGCTGCCTCTAGCTCTTGCTCAGGCTGCTACTTCAGCTCTGGCATCACATTGGGCCATGATTTTGGCTTGAACTCCTGCTTGAATGGTCACTTGGCTTGGGCCCTTACACTGGCTGCATCTTCAACCCCATCTTGGACCACTACTTCTTCTCTGGCTCCTTTTCAGGCGACTACTTTGTCTCTGGCTCCATCCTGGGATGTGACTCTCTTGGGCTGTAACTTTGGCTCCAGGTCCTGCTTGAGTGCTACTTCAGCTTCTGCTTGGACTGGAACTTTGATTGCACCTTCTGCTCCGGCAGGCAGGCGCTGCCTTCACATCCCTACCTGTACCAGCGGCAGACTGTGAGATGCCCTGCAGTGGTGGTACGTGTGCCTCAGGGAGCAGGCAGAAATGCCCAGGTCACCAAAGCAGCGATTTCTCTCCTGCCCGTGTGGTGGCAGGTGCCTTTGGTCCTGGTCTCAACAGATTTCTGACGGTTTTGTAAAGAGGTGAAGGGACCCATGCCCTCGAGGGCCTACAGGGCAGGTAAAGACCCTTTCCCATGAGGATGCTGAGCTGCCAGGGGAAGAAGGCAGGCCCTGCTAGCATTGACTGGAAGGTGCTCCTGGGCTTTTCACCTCCCTAAGGACTCTTGGCACTCCCCTGGGGAGAGTGCAGGGAGCTCTGCTGGGCACTCCTTTGCTCGGGTCACTTTTCACCTGCCCTGGTGCCAGCTCTAAGTGCTGCAAACTGTTTGCTTCCCCAGGGACCTGCTCCTCTGTCCCTTCTCTGCTGCCAAAGGCACCCACTGATGCTGCTCCACCTTGAGGGACGGTGCTGCAACATGGGAGTGTGACCGTTGTAAGAAGAGACCCTTGCTTGATGCAAAAGCGCAGCCTGTGAGCATGCTCCATGTGCACCCATCAGTATCGAGAACGGCACCCTAATACTGTGGCAAGAGCTATGGAAATTAAGTTGTACGTGAGATGAGATACAAGGATGAAAGTCAACTTTATCCTATAGCTAAAATAGCAGCGTAGCTGGGTACATGCTGAGGACCCAGTGGACTAATGTCATTCATTCCCTGGGTGGCACAGGAACACTCCAGCTGGTCTCCGCACTAACGAGGCAACGCACTGATCCCAGATGAGGCTGACTAAAGACAAGGTCACCAGGACAACAAAGCATTTGACTAATTGCCACAAAAGCTCTCCAGGTCAGATTTTTTCAAAGTCTTGAAGATTGCCCTTCCTACTCTGTGTAGATTGATCCATCAATGGTGTGCTTTATTAAGTGACATCCTGGCTGGAGGATGTGGCTGTCCCAGAAACTCCTGGAGGTTGTTCATGCTGTAAAAGTGATCCAACAGTACACTGCTGAGACACCTGCCAGTAGCCACTATAAGCTGTTCCTGCAGCTGCAGAAACGGTCACACAGGACAGCCTCCTGCCCATGGTTAAGACAGGAGATATTTTGTACTTCGCAGGGGTAGCGATGGATCATGTAAGTGCTGAAGTGGGCACAGGGCAGCTGGAGATGGGGAAGGGCAAGAGGATGGGGGTACGGAAAGGGTGGGTCTGTGTAAGGAACAGATGCATCCTAGGACACCCAGGTGCCCCTGTGCACTCCCTGCCTTAGGCAAAGAAGAGACGGATCCTGTGAGCCGCACCAAGAGCGAGGCTGCCCAGTGTGGCCCCAGGCAGAGCGGCCGATCATGAGGTACTACTGGGGCAGACTGCTGGCTTTGCAGGGTTGTGCAGTACGCAGGCACCACTGCCCATGAAAATGGAAAACCGGAACAAATGCCAACATCAGAAGAACGTGTGCACGAGGACAGTAAGGAAAAGTACACTAAAATATAAAAAAAGAAAAGTATCTATTAACTCAAATCCTACAGTAGTGCAGAAGAGTTCACAGAATTATTTTTTAATATTTATCAGAAACATGGCACTTTACATCTTCAGGGCAGTCAATATACAATGATTATTCCTCACAACATCCCTGTGAGGTAGGCATTAGATTGCAGTTACTATTTGACATGTGGCAGAGAAGTACGTAATCAGTCCTGCACAATTAAGTTAATGAAGTTCCAACTCACTTAAACACTGAGAGACCCTCAGTGACTTCACTGAAAACACGAGTGAGGCAGATCTGATAAAGTCTCAGCTATATTCTTTTACTCTAGTCAATTACAATGCTCAGGGTACAACTCTGTTGCTGCCTCATATCCCTCTGCAAAAACACACCTTTGTTAAACAAGATACACAAGCAGAGAGTTGCTACAAAGTGAGATCTGTAATAGAAACAGGAAAAAAACCCACTTTGATTTAGCCTACAGTTGAATAAAACCACGAGAGAAGTTTGCCTGCCCAGTCAAACACAACAGTTTCAACTGCAGTGCTTTATGACATCTCTGAGACAACATTTCAGCCTTCAGCTATGAGTATTTGCTTGACCTAAGAAAATCTAGGGGGAAACAAGTTTGGAAGACTGTGATCAGTCTCAGAAATTGTGCTTAAATTGTTCTACTGAAGTCTGAGGGATTCCTGAATAAGAAGAGGAACTTTTGTGTTTAACTCTAACTTTGCATGTATTTAGAAAGCCCCTTAGTACCCCAATTTCTCAAGTAAACGTCTCTTTCAGATTTTTTTTTGTTCTAAAAATGAAATAAAACAGTTTTGTAAACTTTAACATAATAAAAAAAAATCCGAGTTTTTAATATACAATATTGATTAACTTCATGTAATAACTTTCTACTGTAAATCAATTTTAGGAAACAAAGTATACTTGAAAGTATGGCTATTGTAGTTAAATCATCTTCCTACAGCTCTCAGTTGAGATTTCTGAAGAGATACTGTCCCAGAAAGAAGATTCATACTCTCAACCTGTAAGCCATCACAGCTCAGCTGAAGTCAACGTAGCCATTATAATTAATTTCTGTAGCTAATCCATTGATTACTTCATGTGCAGTATCAGTGATAATGGTCTGTCTCCAAGTTGAGAGATGATCACGATTAAAGAGGCCTGGGTCCACATACTCTAAAAATCAAAATATGTTGCCTTTCCCAGTAGAGAAATCTTCATTTTCATATTTAATGGAACATGCAGTCTAATGGAACAAGGTCTGTGCACTACGATGGAAGAATAAAATAGTGGCTTTTGGAAGAAACCATCTCATTTTGAGAGAGGGAGAAATAAAAAAAAGAGGGAAGAGTGATTGTTAACACTATCAACCAATGGACACACAAACTTCTAATATGAGATTCAACTTTTCCTTCTGTAAATTGAAGTTTTGTCACCACCTCTCCCCCAGGGAACTTTAACCTTGTTGAATATACAATATTAAATCCACAGAGCAAGTGTAGTCTCCAGACAATGGGAAAAAAAAGGAAAAAAAAAGCTCAGAAGTGCACTTTGAATATCCTGCCTCACAAAGGGTTAAAGTGCTAAGTTTGATATATCCAAAAATTAAGCATCTTTCCTAGTCCTTTATTTTTTTAAATGAAACTTTATCTTTGGTTTCTTGTATCTTCTCTGTAATTTTATCCTTTGTTTCCTCCATCTTCTCTGTAATTTTATCCTTTGTTTCCTCCATCTTCTCTGTAATTTTATCCTTTGTTTCCTCCATCCTATCTTGTAGATATTCCTTTACTGGTGGTGGTGTGGACATGTAGCCATTCTTACGTAGATATTTAACAGTGATGGATGTTCCTCCCAAAGTCACAGTGTATCTGGCAGGAGTTGCAATCTTAAAGAAACCAAAGAACACACCATATCAATAGAACAGGACAATATTATCTAGCAAAATCATAGAATCATAGAAAAGGTATTTTTAATATTGAGAATTTATTTTGGCCAGTGTCAGATACTAAAAAGATCTTCTATTTATATGGAAATAGCCAATTTACAGTGCATCCCCAGCAGAGCACACCTTTTACTTAGTATTCTTTTGACAAAGCCAGCACAGGCATTAGATTTCCATTTTAAAAACGAAATCCTCCCTGTGTGGCTTGTGGGCTAACCGTTAGGCATCTCAGAATGCCATTCAGAACAGACAGTATGTGAACACTGAGCCATGTAAGCAAAGAGGAAATCCTGACAAGAAGATATGCTTTAAACTGCAACTGACATCACCTACCTGGAATCACGCAAAGCATTTGACACTGTCCCACATGACATCCTTGTCTTTAAATTGGAGAGACATGGATTTGATGGATGGACTACTTGGTGGATAAGGAATTGGCTGGATGGCCACACTCAGAGAGTCACGGTCAACAGCTCGATGTCCAAGTGGTGACCAGACACAAGTGGCATTCCTCAGGGGTTGGTACTGGGACCAGCACTGTTTGTCAACTACATGGACAGTAGGATTGAGTGCACCCTCAGCAAGTTTGCTGATGACACCAATCTGTGTGGTGTGGTTGACACACTGGAGGCAAGGGATGCCGTCCAGAGGGACCTGGACAGGCTTGAGAGGTGGGCCTGTGCAAACCTCATGAAATTCAAAAGGCCAAGTACAAGGTCCTGCACATGGGTCACAGCAATCCCAATCACAAATACAGACTGGGTGGAAAATGGCTTGAGAGCAGCCCTGAGGAAATGGACTTTAGGGTGTTGGTGGATAAGAAACCCAACATGAGCCAGCTATGTGCACTTGCAGCACAGAAAGCCAACTGCAGCCTGAGCTGCATCAAAAGAAGTATGGGCAGCAGGTCGAGGAAGGTTGACTCTGTCTCTACTCCTCTCTCATGAGACTACATCTGGAGTACTGCGTCCAGCTCTGGTGCCCTCAATATAAGAAGGACCTGGACCTGTTGGAGCAAGTCCAGAGAAAGGCCACGAATATGATCAGAAGGCTGGAGCACCTATGCTGTGAGGACAGGCTGAGAGAGTTGGGGCTGTTCAGCCTGGAGAAGAGAAGGCTCTGGGGAGACCTTATAGCAGCCTTCCAGTACCTAAAGGGGGCCTACAGGAGAGATGGGAGGGACTCTTTATCAGGGATTATAGAGATAGGACAAGGGGTAACGGTTTTAAACTGAAAGAGGGTAGATTTAGATTAGATATTAGGAAGAAATTCCTTACTGTGAGGGTTGTGAGGCACTGGAACGCGTTGCCCAGAGATGCTGTGGATGCCCCATCCCTGGAAGCATTCAAGGCCAGGTTGGACGGGGCTTTGAGTAACCTGGTCTAGTGGGAGATGTCCCTGCCCAGGGCAGGGGGGTTGGAAGTAGATGATCTTTAAGGTCCCTTCCAACCCAAACCATTCTAGGATTCTAATGAATTCTAAAATTCACAAGAGAATAGGCATCTTTCAGTCCAAAACTAGGACCCACACATAAAGAACTAGAGCTAAAAGAGACCTTGGGAGGTTAGCTAATCTAAGACACAACAAACCAAGTTCGTTATTCTCCATAGACTAACGTGTTCTTTTAGAACTTCAAAGATAAAACCTGCACAATCTTCTCTTTGCAACCTATTCTAATGCTTCTGCATCTTCAAAGTTTCTTCTAACAGCACCATATCTCCCAGCTATAATAAAATCTTTATATTTAACCACATTTGTTTATTGGTCTCTTTTAGGCACAGGAATAATCGTAAGAGTAGTGCTTTCACATTTTGAGAAAATAACTCCTTTAAGTAACAGATAAGAAGAACATCACATTTGGAAAGAAAACAGATAGTGGCATTCAAAGCGAATACAGTACTTTGTTTTTGCATGGTCTGACATGTTTTCAGGCTTCCTGAACGTGGATTGTGCACATATAAAGCCATAAAAAGAGCCCCAAACCTGAATGTGAGTAATTGATTCAAAAGGACAATGAAAGTACTTGACAATGATGGAGAACTAAGGTAGAAAGACAAACTAGCAAATCCTCGGAGATAAAAATAACTGTACTTTTATCTGAAAATCATGAGGTGTTTAGACTTTGTCCCTCTTAATTACATCAGGGATACAGGAGTAACTTAATTGTAATTAAATCTCTGAGGGCAGATAATAGTTCTGCAGTAAACAAAGAAGTTATTTTAGAAATACAGAGAGCCTCCTTAAAGGGACAAAGAGTCCACATCAACTTGCATGCCAGTATTTTTACTACAAAAATGAATGCTTAAGTATGTGTTAACTATCAAAGAGAGAAACAGCATTAATTCTTTCTGATGTAAGCAAATAAACCCTGTTTAGCTCACCAGGCAAGACTTAGAGCTTATTTACAAACTATAATTATACTTACTTTATACAATGCGTATGCAGTTAATGCATTTCCACTCTGGGAATTTTTCAGGATGCTTACTATGCTGTCTGGTAAGCCAATCAACTCTAGGAACGGAACAACATTCACTCCTCTATAAAAGAGAAAAAATTGTCAACCTGAATTGTGATTTGAAACCTGAACAGTGATATACAGTACCACTTCCATTCTTTAGCTCTGTTATACAAACTTTGTAATTTGATAGCAAAGTATTTTTTCATCTAAGCAATATACTTACAGGATTTATATTTCTGTACACATATGTAAATCAATGTTCTCAGGATTCCAAGAGTAGACCCATTTATATTATCCCTGTTCAGCTGAGTAGCTGCTAACTTACCTGCATCCCAGTTTATTATGTTTGAAGCTAAATAGATATAATGGTGGTAAGACAGCTACTCAGGCTCCAGTTGCGTAGATTCAACTTCATGTGCTGTTTTGCCTAAAATTTCTTTTTTTTTTCCTTTTTAAAATTTCAGACTAATCTGCAGCATGCCCAGAAGCACAGAATCTAGACTTCAGTGTCCTTCATTCACTTTTAAATATATCAAATAAATGGAATGTGGCGTTAAGAAAATGAAGCAACTTGTTATCTGGACAAGATTTCAGGGGTTTTGTGCCCTGGTTGGTGTTTTACCATGTCAATTGTAGGTGGCAAGATGGGTGGAGGGAGCTCCTATCACAATTTCTTTCTATTTGAAAATCAGGGAAGCTAACATCAGCACCAAAGAAAAAAAGACAGACAGTCTTTACATTACAGTAGAAAGCTACATGCAGTTATAGAAGACCCAGCTTTCCAATATTTAGAGATGTGGTATTATTAATAATATTATCCATTTCTACCTAATATTTTAAGCATTCTTCTGCGCATGCAATCACTGTAGCATGAGGGACAATAACAGGCAGTAATTTACTAATAGTTACCCGAAGCTACAATCCGAAGGCCTCTCCCCAGACTAGAAAATGGAGGCCTAGTAAGATCTGAAAGACAGCATTAACTGTGTTATTTCATAAACCACCGTTGTTTAGTCTCATATCCTGAGCAGTCATTCTGAAAGTGATTTTTCCACTTCAAGAGGGTGCTGCTCCCGTGGCATGACAAACTGAAGCTTTGTTAGAATTAGTTTCCAGTTAAATATTTCAGTTGTTTTAATTTGTCACATACCTATTTTAGCAGCTAACTTAAGTGTTTCAAGAAAAGTAATCTTCACTCAATCTGAAATGGCTAGATGTAAGCATCAACCTGGATTCATCCAAAGCAAAATATTTTTATAGCTCAAGACCTTTATTCCTCTGACATGAGCTAAATTTAGAATGACATTTGGATCTATAGCTCCTAGAAAGGGCAATTATGCCAGCTGGTTAGAGTAACTAAAACAAACACTTGTGCGGTAAGACATTCTGATGTCAAAGCACCATCCTTGCCGCCACAAACTGTTGTTGTTTCATACTTTCTATTATTAAATGTACAACACTAGCATCCAGAGATAAACATTTACTTATATTTAGCAAACCATCTGCAGATAGACAAAACCTCTTTCATCTAAACTAGCAGCTCATAGCTGATATAGCAGGTTTTTTCCTAATTAATGCCATTTTCCAGAACAGTATCTAGCACATGCTATAGCTGAAAGAAACTAAAATTAGAATACTTATCTTTTTTTAGCCACACAAATATTTAATTTCCAATTAAAAAGTCTGGCCTACAGTAGCATTCTTTTTTAGTGAAAGGCAGGAAAGACAGGAAACAAATAAAAAAAGGAAAAGATACAAGTCTTGCGAGGAGCACGAGATGAAAGTCAGTGGCAAAAAAAGAACAAGTCTATAAAGATCTCACCTAGCAATTTGTAATCATGATTCAAAATCCCTGTCTTTCCCTTGTGAGAGGTTACTAATAATTTCAATGCTGTTTATATCCACGTACATTTTGGGGAAACAAGCATTCCTTCAAATGTTAGCAACATATCTGGTACACAGCAATAACTGCATGATAACAGTATGTATATGACACTCTCATGAATCCTATATACTTTCGTTATAAATCTTATGCTTCAATTAAAACTGTATACTCATTTCCCTGTTACATATATAGGCACTTTAAACATGTAATAATAATTTATATGTCCTTTCACCTGTGAAAGTCAGTCTCAATTCAACAGCAGTTCTGGGCGCTACAAAAAAATAGCAACTTACTTCATGGCTGCATAGTAAAAGGATCCAAACCATACAGTGGAAGTCAGAAGATGCACTGGAATCATGACTTTTCCGTACTGTTTAAATGTTTTCTTGAATCTCCGAACAAGACTAATTGATTTGTCTTGTAATGGATCAGTATCTGAAGAATCTGACTCTACAGGGCTCCGCTTGGGTGTATCAGTGGCCACAGTCAAAGGATTTCTCTCTTCTGGTACTTTGTGAGGAGTGTCTGCTGGCTGTGATGAAAAAGAACTTTTCTTTGAGGAAAAGCATGCTGCACCTGCATGAAGACATTGCTTAGGAGGGTCCAGTGACAAAATCACCTTGCATCCAACACTTGACAACACTGATGGTCCATTTAAGCACTGAAAGATACTAGTGCGAGGGAAAACCAAACATGTCCCGTGTGCCAGCTGAGATGCAGTACGTGATAGACTCCGTTGCATTTTGATGAAGTGTGGTTGAGGTTTCTATAGAGAGGAAACAAGAAAAGACCAAATTGCATTTCAATAATCTGATTTCTATTTCCTCCAATGCCACTTGAAAGTCTCAAATTTAAAATTGCCTTTTATTCTTCTATTTTAAAACGTTTTCCTTATCTTGCTTTGCAGAAATTGTTACCTTCTAGAATTACGCAAATAATTTTAGATCTCACTTCTTTAGCATTCTGAACTAAAAAGGCTCCTTCACTTAACAGACTGCTCCTCACAGCTAAAATGCTCATTCTACTCTCTAAAAGCATTTTTAGATATTTAGTGCTATCTACGGCTCTAATCTGCATAACCTGGCATAGTTATTGAAAAATTACCCTTGAAACTTCATTTCTTGTAGCAACTGATAGTTTGAGTGATACTTTGAGCTTACATAAATGTAGTACAAACTCACTTAAGTGCAATTAAAATTAACTTTTGGTGTGAATACATTCTTAGTTTTGGTATACTTTTCCATGTTCTATACTATTTTGAACTACGAGTTCATACAGTAAAAAAATCAATAATTACTACTAACAATAAATCAATAATCTTAATAGTAACAAACCTAACCATAACAGCCTGCCAGTATATGTCTGTTAGGAAGGGGCCCGGTACTGTTGAATGTCATGTATTAACAGGAGCAAATCTGATCTGCAATTTCAGAAATATTACAATGCAAAGAATATTTTAAAAGTGTGGATAACTCAGTTAACTTTATGATTTTGAATGCTTAACAGTTACTCCTGATAGTTCAAAAGAACCATTGAGAGATTCTCCACAAGAAAGGAATTTTGTTTGACATGTATAGATGTCAAGAAGTCATTTTTTTCCCCCCCAAAAATACATGCTTTGAACTGGCAAATGAAATACTAACTCTCCTTTCCTTTATACAACAACTGCAAGTTACAGAACTAATTTACCTTCCTTCCAAAAAAAGTGCCACGAATTAATTTTATGTAACAAATGCCAGTTAAGTCAGTTATGTTACAACTTTTGAGTCTTTATGATGATTTTACGTTTTAAATTATCATAACAATTCTCGATCCAAACTAGAAATCATTAAAATTTAATTGAAACTCTACTGTCGTCTTCATGTCTACTTCCCCTTCACCTATATAGCCTTAGATGTATTTCAGTCAGTTGTTTTGATAGTGAATTTGCCTAGGCTGCTGAAAATTAACAATACTTCATTACATAGACAGAAGGTTTTTTTAAAAAAAGAAGCCATACATACCCTTTATTACTTTCCAGATATGCAACAAGAAAAGTATGATAAGGTTTGTATCTTCAATAAGTTACAACTCTTCTACTAGTTCTCCACCTTTCAAATACAGGTCTCGAACATATTGATGACTCTGCTAAAGTATAAAATAAGGAGCATTTAGAGAAATAGCAAGCCAATATTATTAAGATTTTTAGTCAGCCTGAAACCTTCCTTACTGAAGAAGTTATTGGTATAAATTCCCCTTTAGGATACTGCCATGCTAATGGGAGATTTTTTTTCCTGTGTAACTTGTAAGTTCCTCAACTGTGAATTACGGTTTCCTTCCAAGAGAGAAAAGTTTCGTAACTCATTGTTGGAACAATCTTGCCTGTGTTTTCTAGGTATTTTTATGTTATCCTTGTTTTAATTAATTACAGTTAATAGAATTACAATGTTTGATGTGGGGAAAAGATTGGAGAAATGGTTTCAAGCTCCCTGTGAACCTCTACCTTGCATGCGAAACACAGACACCCACTTTTGTTGAACTCACACTAACAGGAGGTATTGCATCAACAGGGGAAAAAGGAACTTTAGTCTCCATGTAAGCAAGCAGTTACTCATTCCTGTTGAGTTATGAACTCAGTGGGAGACAAGAAGTACTACTGCTTATAGAGCAGTAAATCAGCTGCAGGTACTGCTTCTCAATGAGTCTGACTCCTGTAAAAAAATCACTGGAAGCAGCAACTGCTTGTGATATCTCTAGTTTTACAAGAAGCAGAGATTGTTGCTGACTTCTTAGATCCAAATGCAACTGCCTCTCAAAAGAAAAAAGTAGCGAAAACACCCAGTAAAACTCAAGTGGTATACGACAGGGTGCCACCTTAACAACTACCTTACTGATTTATAGAAATTATAACAACAAATTGGAAGAAGACAACTACATTGCTTGCCTATTGCCACTTATTACACTCCTTTCCTGAGGGATAAGACGCTCTACAGGGGACTGCTTTTCCCTCTCACTAACAGTACACAACACTAAGCATCTGCTCTAAGTAGATTTTCACAGTATCCATCCAGCAGACTCAGCAAAGAATATCTACCCATCTATGGGAATTTGGGAGCTCTTGAGTCAGACATCCACTGTTCATCTATTTTCAGTGCATGGTACCCTATTGAAAAATACCTGTTCCAAACGATCATTTGAAAATTGCCACCACACAGCATGTGGGAAACCATGCCCAGTACTCTGATTTTGGTTCATTAATGTTATTAACATGACTGTGCATTCCAACAGCCTTGGAAGGAGATAATTCTGTACAAATGCAAGAAGAAACTAAACAAGTATTTTCTGAATTTTCCCATTCTATATGCTGTATATATAGTAGCATTTCTCAGAACACCATTTCTAGGTTTTGCGGTCCAGCACCTACTGACAGCACAAAAGTAACACCATACCACACCTCTGATTCATTGCAATGGCTGCAGGACATTGGGGTACGAAATGGCTTCCAGCGGGTAAGAATTCTCCTTAGTGTGAAGAAGCAATGGGGCACTACTACATGTTCAACTCATCAGTAAGTAGCTACCACAGTTGTGATTCATAAATTAGTTTCAAGGCCTCTGCTCACAGCATTAGGTGCACCGTATAAGACTTAAAAATAGAATGCCACCAATGGCTTTAAAGCTGGGAACTACCAGGGCCATTGACAAGACTTACCACATCACTTTTTTTTGTTCCTATATCCTCATATGGAATTGGAATGCTTTAACTAAAGGGTTTTTCTCCATGGTGCAAGACCTTGCTGATCAAAGGGAAGATTCTCTAACCATCTACTGTAGATCGTGAAAAGGTCCTGAACCTTGTAAGCACAAAGGATAGTATGTTTCCAGCTAATATTCTGTGAAATAGTTTGCTTTTTGCTTCTTCACTTTAAAAAGAGCTTTTGTTAGATGCTTGATATATAAGAAAAGACTTAAGTTGTGATAGTCTTATATTTGAGAGAATAAAAGAGGTTTTTCAAAATAAGGTTGAATTTTCTAATGATCCTACTGTGTTTCATAGGTAGGTGCTTTATTTTATTTATCTAAATGGACAAAGGAGAGACTTCTGAAGTGTCAGTAAATTGAGGATTACACTACTATCCAGCAGCACTACAAGACTAAATGAGGGAAGTATAATGGTTACAGCAGGATGTATGAAAGGCAATGCAACAGATTAGTACAGCATACACTTTGTAAATTGATTTTAAAGAAATTAATATTGTTAAAGGGGTGATGGGTACATCTACTCAATTGTAATATTTTAATTACTTGGCTCAACGTTGCAAAAAAAATCTTAAACAGGACAGACAACTCAAAGTGCACAATAAGTGCGGTTTGAGGTCCAAAGAAATATGAAACTGTAGTTGCATCATCCCTCTAAAACACAAGATGAATATGGAGAAATCTGTCCTTTAAGATGCAATTAGTGAAAGGAAATTCCTAGTACTCTTTGCACTCAACAGGCAGCGCAAGGAAGTGTGTCAGTCTGTGGATCTGAGACACAATTTTATTCTCCAAGTATAGCACTTTTTAAAAAGAAATTTCTATATAAGCTATACAATTGCCCCTGTAACTTTAGGTTGCTAAAACCACTCAAATAAGAAACCTAAATGTTATCCACAATTCTACCTGGTTCTCAACTTCTCAACAACTTCTCAAAAGTTGTTTCTTCATTTTAGTGCATTTCATTTTTTTCATGCTGTTGCACAATGCTGCAGAAGCACAGAAAAGGACAGAAGCTAGAACCTTCAGATATCAATGTGGAAAAGCAGCTGGCCTATGGCATGAGAATTTTGCGGGGGCCAGGGCAGAAGGTGTTTTAAAGCACCTTCAATTTCTACATTAGCTTTCTCTTTAAAATGCCATGAGGAAAAAAATAAATATGGAGATGTCTAAGGACAAATATAGCTGTCCTCACTGTAAGAATCTCATGTGGTCAGTGACTGAATAGAAGCTAGTAGGATAAACTATGAAACGATATACAAACACTTCTGGGATAAGGTCTCCTCTTCAGTGCTGTCATATTCTGGCTAACTAGTAGTATCTCCAGCTGGCTGTAAACTGAGCTGGAGATCTTGGCTGTTCAGGACGTACTGCTGGTTGGGATTCTTGGACATCCACTTAGTTCCTGAAGGCACGTCTGTCTCATGGCAAGCTATTAACAAGCCCTCTGACATAAAGGGAGTGCTCTAGTGGCCTCTTGAGGAAAAATATAGATCAGCTTCTCATTACAGTGCTAGAGGTTTTGTTTGTCAAGTTTTTGCAATTCTGTTATAATTTAGATCAGCTTTGGCATAAACCTGATGGACTGCAGGAGTATCCTCTCTCTTCCACTTGCTCTGCTAAACCTTTGCCTTCCAGTGATTACTAGGAAGTAGAGATTAGACTTGCTTTTGTTCTTGAGGACAACAAAAGTTATGGATCTTTTAATATCAAACTCAATACCAAATCAATGGTTTTGGACATGTGCTAATACTTTATGCAAAAAAAAAAAAAAGGGGGGGGATCATTATAAAGCACAGAAGTAGCAAGCCAATATATGTACAAAGGCTGCTGTGGATATCTGCTGTTGGAAAGAGAAATCACGCCAGAGATGCTGTCAGATGAAACTTTCGTCAGGGTAGTTTGTATAAAAAGAGTTACCCTGTTACAATTAACTTCTGAGCTATCGGAGAAATTACAATACAAGAATGGGGGTGGATATATGGTGGCAAAAAAACTTTAGTGTAAGTACTTTTGTAAAAGAGGTCAGAAAGCACCAGAGGGAATTGCAGATACAGTGTATGTAGACTACACTGATTTATTTTCTGAGTTCTACCAGAAACACTCTCGACACGATATGTAAATATGGATGAATTTAAAGCATTTTTATTTGTTATTTTACTGTTTAAAAAAAGAACATTAATTACACCACAAGAGAGTTCTCAGTGAAAATCCATGAGCTTTTTTTTCCACTCCCAAGGCACCTTTCTATGAAACCAGAGAATTAATTTACATTCTTGTAATTTTCATTGTAAAAATCAAGCAAACTGTGAGGGTTGTATTGTATATACAGAAGAATTTTGAAAGGACACAAACCAAGTTTTCAGAAATCCTTTCCAGCTCACCTTTCAGATTGCCTAAAAAGCTAATGTACAGAGATGTCATCCAAACAGCTCAGTTTAATAAAAACCCCCACTATACTGCCTACATTTTTACTGAATGTAATTTAAAAAAAAAAAATCAAAACTTGTATTCAGATTTAATTGGTGGGACTTTTTTTTTTGAAAGAGCATCCATCCAAGCTAATAAACCAAAATAAGAAAACTACAACTGAACAGGTAACATATATGGTTGCCTAAAAAGCTGGGAACACATTTTAAATCGTTGTAATAAGAGTGCAATACATGTTTTTTCCTAAACTCAATGTAAAATATAACTATAAACTTCTTAGCAACTGCAATGGTTCAGTATAGCATGCAGTCACGATCCATGGGCAGGAAAATGACAGTGCAGAGGTACTTTCTAGTCTTTTTATTAGTACTTTTGGAGTGTATGAGTGAGCATTTAGAATTAGTTTTTGACCTTTACTACTTTTGCAGTGCCCTGAAACAATCTGTTATTTATTCTAAACTAAGAAACTTGGTTATAATTTGAAGTTTGGGCATCGCTAGCTGTCTAACCTTCTCTACCATTTAGGGCTATCTAGAAAATATAACACCACAATTTAGGTTAGTAGTAATGCAAAATAAGCCATGGTGAAACTTATTAAGATCTTGGTAAAAAATCATCATGTTGAAACAAATGAAAGAGTAAACTCTTGTAGACAAATTACCCTAAAACCTTAGCACCCTCCAGTCTCCATCATATCTAATCTTTATAATATCTTCATTTAGTAAATGCTATGCTAATTTTTAAATTTATCACATTACTACAGTTCAGTACCGATACAAGTGGAGACAAGCCACTTTTTCACCGTTATTTTATCTAAGCTACTCTTGTCTTTGCTGAAACAGTGTAAGTCAACAAAGTAGAATAAACTTTCATAGGTTCTTTCGCACAGAACAATCTTCACTACTACAATCCTCTGATACCTAAGTATTAGAAAGCACAACAAAAAGCAGTTTTAGGAAGAATAAAAGTTCTTGTAGAAATTTATAAAGTCTGAACATTGGATTTAGAAGGTAAATAAAGCAGAAAAATCTAATGCAATGACTATGTGTTGAGTTACAGATCGGAATGCTAAACAGGAGGCTTAACAGCTGATCTGGATCCAGTCAACATGACAGTGGTATCCCCATTTTCCTCTGTGTTGTAAGGCGTTAGGTCGTAAGCTTGCACGCTGCTAAGCATTACATAAAAGTGTGAATGTACTCTCTCTAATTCTTCTAAAAGAAAGTATCACAATCATTTGTAGTGCTTTCTGCTCTCCAGAACTGTGTTTTTAATAGCTGGTGATATTCCATCTTTTAACTGTTTTCCTGCTTTGCAGTGCTGAACAGCTACTTTGGGTTCCTTCGTTCAGAAGTTTCATTCTGCCCTCTACTGAATTTTTACATAAGTACACCTCTTACGCTACTACTACAAAAGGTCTCTACTCTCCGCTCTTCCTTCCAACAAGTGTAAATTTGCTGGATCATCTTCTGTGTTGGTCCCAGAGCCCCCCAGAATAACAGGGACATATCAAGGGAAGGGGAAAAAACCCTTGCCTTTTACAGTGCTCCTATCTGATTTGATTTTTTGTCCATTTGTCGCTCTATAGACACATGTCTGCAATGAGCAAGTTACAGAGGCTATGCTTTTAGATGTTAATTAAGCTTAAAAATAGGCATATACATCTAAGCTAAAAAGGCTAAAAAGCCCTTTGTTATTTCAAAGCAGTAATTGTACTCATCTACTTATTATTTTGCCCTTTTGTGCATTACCTTTCATTCTAAGCTAATGATCAAAATAAGATTTAATTCTCTCTCCTTTCTATTCCACTCTTACATAGTAACTTTCCCAAGCAATCCCTAATAGCCTCTTTTGTCCTTGTATCTCCTAATGTATCATTAGTTCCTTGCCCATGTTTTTCTGTCAGAGGGTTTTCAACCAGAGGGCCAGTAACAAGGAGGGGTGTCCATGTGTGTAGCTTACAAAGCAGTGCAAAGGTTCTACTAAATAACTACGAGGGGCTGCAAAAAGTAATTCACGTAAGCAAGCCTTACGCCACCAGTTTCCTGCACGTGGTTTTGAACCTCCACAGAAAAAAGCCCACAAATGAACTAGTGAGGGGTTACATGCTAAGACACAACCAAATAAATAAATACACAGATCAGTTTTCTACACTTCACTGAAACATTGTTTGAGAACATCTCAGGATCTCCCCTCTTGATAGTTCACTAACTTTTAATTGGCAGATTCCTTGCCTCCTTCAACTTTCACTGAGCATCTTGAGAATTCTACTCTACATTTTAACAAACACGGGAAGACAGTAGAAACATGACTATTAGTTCTATGTTCAGGGTTCACATATTTCTTTCATGAGTTTCTGCCCTCTCTAGAGTTCAGAGCTGCTGTGCACATCTCTCTTCACTAAGAGTCAAAAGGTTGCAGACAAAACCGAACTTCAGCTTGCTCAAGACTTCCTGCTATTGGCTAGTAGCCAAGCTCATTTTTTAATTCATAATCTTTCTGGTCGCTCAGGACTTCGCTGACATATAAGATTTAGATTATAACATTTAATCTAAACCACTCTTGGAGTTATAATCATATACTTATTTGTGAAATGTCTAATGAAACAACTGGAGACATGCTGCAGATACTGGGATGTTCACCAAAACAAATGGTGCCAATTCAAATAAAGTTCAGCCTTTTTGACCACACCATAGTTCTTTCTCCTTACTAATTATAAGAGGCATTTATTAGGAATATGCTTACACTTAGATCTTAGCATCTTTGTATAGCCTCCAGCCTCATCTTGCATTGTGATTACCAAAACTATCTCTTTTCTAGCCTTGATAAAGGCCATTTTTGCCACATTGGATCTTTGCAGGTCTTGTCTCATTGCTTCATGTTTCTTACGTCCATAACCCAACCATCGTCAACAAGATTGGCTGTAATAAAATTTTAAAGGCAAATCACCGTATGTAACAATTTTACAAAACACTTAGAACAACAACCAAGTAACAAGTCTTTTGCCCATCAAATTCACCCAAAGTGCACCTACGACTTTCAAAAAACTTGCTGAAGGAAAAAGTCTGAAGCCTTACAATTAGAAACAAAGTAGGAACAAATGTAAACCAGCCCCAAACTGAAAAAAAACCCTACCCCCAAACCCAGCTTCAATAAGAGCAGAATTCACAGTGGAAGCATTGGGTTAAATATTTCTTCTCTTTTATTCTCTCACCACAATTTCTCACATTTTCAAACACTGAAAAGCGGTCATTTTTCCCAGTAAAAAAAATACAGAACATTCATCTTTCAGCTGCATTACTGTTGGCAGACATTCACTTCCAGTATAAATCCTTTCTAAATATTCAAAGTAAGTGTTGAATTCTCTGTTGTGAATTCAAACTTGTCCATATGGGGTAATATGTGTAGTATCAATCAGAATATCTCGAAGAATTATGTGTGAAGAGGCTGATCATAACATTTACAAAACACACACATGCTCAAAACCACACTCAATCTCATTTTTAGTAAATGCTATTCCCCGCATCTCTACAAATTAATGTGAACTGTTCTTACGAAAGAAGTATTATTTTTATTTAGGTCTTGATACCTGAGGGGATAAACTTTCTTGCCCACTATTCTATTTAATGCCTTGCACATTATCTTTCACACGTTGGACAGGACTACTAACGTTGCCAGCCATGCAAACAATAAATGACACCATCTACAAGTGTCAAAAGAAGCACCAGACTCAGAGCTGCATCTTTACACCAAAAGGAACTCTGATCAGACTTCAGTAACAGCACCCAAACAATGCTCCTGCTCACAATCTGAAGTAGCAGAATTACTATATTTATGTATTCAGATTGAGAAAGGAATTCTGTGACTGCAACAGTGCAACCTTTGAAAGCACGCTGCATCCTATGACATGTGAATGAATGCCCATGACAATGAAGACCAAGGCTTGTGTTTCAGCATAGAAACATCCCTCCTCATCAGAAAGTACTATCCTTACGGCCTGAGACAGCAAGAAGCAAAAGATGCCATCTAATTTTATAATCAGCAAAATCAGCTTTTACATCCACAGAATATTAAAAGCAAATAGTTAACTGACTGGCAAACACTAAGCACTACCATTACAGTTAAAAGGCAAGAGCCCTCACGTTTTACTCCACTCTTCCATCAATCACTTTTGAAAGAGATTTCTATAACTGGTGTAAAGCCATTCGTATTTTTATTTAGCACCAACAAAATCCATCCATTTGAAAAAACTATGGCTGTGTTTTATAATTTGTTCATGAGTACCTGACTGTATTAAGCCCCACTCCCTTCCTTCCTCCCACTCTGCAAGGGCAGACTGCACATGTTCCAGAGAGCTGCAGGGGATCATCTGCTACAACGCTCTACAAAGCCACAGTCACAGACATGCAATTTCTTGTTTTGTTTATATAAGAACTGTTACACATGGTCAAGGTCACTTTTTGGACAAGATCAAAGAGTATATCCATGGAATTAAAATTTACAACCCAGCTAAGTGGCACTTCCATTTTCTGATGTGCACAGAGTAAGACCTAGTTTCACCATTAACATGTCTTTGTTTAGCAGGAGCAGTGTCATGTCTGGAAACACAAAAAGAAATTTTCATTTTTTGTTGACTCATCCAATGGGTAGATACTTTGAAGATGATGTGGGGAGAATCAAGTGATGGAAGGCACTGGGGTAAAAAGGATTGGAGCTGTTCAGAAGAAACACAAAGCTCATGAGAACACAGATCATTACCATTTGTGCTGCAGAAGTCCAGATACCAAGCAGGGTAAAGACCTGTTGTTATACAACAAGCACCTTAAAGAAAAAATTACTTCTGTCCTTAACTACTTACTTACTAAGACAGACAGAAGGTGGGAGGACTGACACACCAGACACCAACCTGGCCTATTGACACATGGTTAAATCATAAATTTTCCTAACAGCTTAAAGCAATACATTTTTAACTTAAATACAACATACTTTGTTAATATTAACACACCTGTATTGGTACCTTCAAGACCAACAAAATTTAGGAAGGCATAATCACAATAGATCATAACGATTTTTTAACTGAATAATAACATTCTACTCTCACTGTAATTTGATTATAACAACATGGACATGAAGAATAATCTGTGGGTTTTTCAGAGGTATTCAAGACTTGAAAATTAAGGAAAAGTCCTGTAACTTCAGCAGTGTTCCTTTTTTTGTTGTTGTTAATGCCGTACTGCACAATCCATTTGTCTCAAGTCAAAGAATCTACTAGAGGCACTTTATAGTCATTAAAAATCCCTGACCCTGAGGTTGATCCTTGATCTAAGGTGATGGAACTAGGTAGTTACCTATGAGACTATCAATGTAAAAGCCTAATGATCTATCGTGATGACACCTTACTGTCCAGGAAGTCTTCAATCATCTTTTGGGCCCAGTCCTCAGTCCTTCTAGTGGTTTTATTCCATTCTTAATGCTGAAATATTGCTGACTGATGTTGAATTTGCTTCAGCACCTCATTTTCAAAATAAGTTCAGCTTCAGCTCTCTGGGTTCACAGTATACCAACATTAACAAGAACTATGTTGGATCTTCTTCCCAATCTGCAAAACTAACTGATTGCAAGCAGTGTTATGGATTCAACTGGCAGTTTTACATTTTAAAAATCAGTGCTTTTTCTGCTTTCGTCACTGAATCTGTCGTGGCCTTATCTTCAAGGCCAGTCAGAACTCCCTACAGATCCAGAAATGCAAACTGAGGGCTGTTACCTCAGATAAGGGGACATCAAGAACTCCTTGTCTTGCAAAAACAGAATTCAGCTTCTTAGTGATGCCTATAAGCACGCACACAGAGCTAGGTCAGTTTATGTGGAGATCACCTACAGCAGGAGAATTACACAGATCCTTTTAAAAACCAAAACCAGATCAACCCTTTTCTCATCAGCTCTTATAGTCTGTGAAGTAGATCTGTAGAGTGATGCCAGAGAAACCTTTAACTTCTTACATTCCTTACATACTCTTTAACAGCCTAAATTTGCCTACTCAGTTTTTGCCATGTGCAAGCCACCTGATATCCACCTATCTAAATCATCAAATGATTTTTTTTTCCTCCCTGATGGAAGTACTTCTCAAGCAGCAAGTGCAATTTAATAAGGCTGCCACAGAGGCCTGTCATACCCCTTTTACCTCAAACAGCACTGGAACAGAAAAGGAGATAAACACCTGCTGTCAGCCCCATAGGAGGAGATGGATGGTGGGGACATGTTATCCTCTGTGCATGCATTGCCCACATAGAAGCAGCTGCAAGTCATATAAGCTAGCAGCGCAGGCAGCGAGACGCATTCCAAATGAGGAACCTGTTCATCATCTCCCCCTAAAGCAGCAAAACTTTGGCAAATCATTTCATGTTTATACTTGTAACACCAATAACATCTTGGGGTTTAGGTAAATTGAGGAACGCTTTCAGTTTGAGAATTAGTTTTGGTAAGGAATTCTAGGATGCTTCATCTACTACCGTTCAAATTAATATTTTCTCTTTTGGGTCAGCTTGTAGAAGGCATTTCTGAAATGGACATAAACGAGGCTGAACATGTCATAATACCTGAAATAAATCCACATTTGATTTAGCAGCCTAAAAAATGTTGTGACTTTTCAGTCTGACTCCCTGGGTAACTCCTATAGTTAATTACCAGAGACAGGTTACTAAAGAGAACCATAACTCAATGCAACTTTGCCAAGAGGTTTGTCTTGCTCAGCCAGCCACTGTCTCCTATGGATTCAAAAACCTCCAAAGGTAGTCCATAGAAAACGTAAGAGAAAGAAGTGCTGAAAAGCTCCAGATGAGCAAGAAAACACAGTTTTACCAGTGACCAGGTAAGAGGTGCTAAAAATCATATTTCTGGATTTTGAGATTCTCCTTCTGAGGGAAGCCAGCCCTTTGCTCCCATTTGTCACGTGCCACAAGCGAGTCACCAAAACCAGTGCAAAACATTTATCAGAGAATTAAACATTTGCACTGCCACCTTAAGTAGCCTCAAAAGTAAAGACGCGCGGAATCAGTTTTCTCGGGAGAGAAGCGCCCTAAGGAGCAGAACCCAGCTGCGGCCCTTCAGCGGTACAACTGTCAGAGGCTCGCGGCCGACATTTTTCACGCCAGACAAACCGGCCCGGGAGTTTGCAAGAGAGAAAGCAGCCCGGAGGAAGGCACGGAGCTCCGAGCAGGCATTCCGCCCCGCCGCCACCGAGCCCACCGTCCTCCCCGGGTCAGTTCGCCGCACCTCCCGGCACTGCCAGAGCAACAATAACACCAGCCGG